>MU759905.1:81443-97173 GCA_026770625.1 Nicotiana glauca
ATCTATTTGATAGTTCTTTCTAGTAAAATGGTGTTTAGTTATACATACCAGTACAATTCAAATGTACTGACGCCCCTTTTGCCGGGGGCGCTACATTCGTGTTATGATTGTAGGTGGCCCCATAGCAGACAATGCAGACCGTGTGTTGCGGAGCGTTCATCTACTCGAAGTCTCGGTGAGACCCTTATTCTTCCATGGGGCTGCATGGTGTATCTTTTGTTATTACAGCTTTTCATTTTGAGGTATAGTCGGGGCCTTGTTGCCGGCATAGTCATGCTTATCTGTTGTATCTTTAGAGGCTCCAAAGACACTAGTGTGGGTTATGTATGGGTTTTGGGGAGTCCCCTATATGTATATGTTGTAATCCTAAAACTTGTGATCTCTTTAAGCCGTAACTCTAGTAGAATCCATGAAGCTAGCTTATGAACGGCAAATTTTTATGATACGAAATGAACCAGTAATGTGTTATACACTGTGTATTATCGTTCAAATTAACCAAAGGCATGAGTTCCACATTCATGTTGAGTCGGGGTAGAAAGTGTTCGGTAAGGCTTGCTCAGTCGGGTTCACTTGATTGAGCGCCGGTCGCGCCTCCCGAGGTTGGGGCATGACAATTGCCAAACATTAATATTTCTATTTTAAATTCCAATACCCGGCACTACCCACAACCTGTCTACGGAGCCTCTAAATACAACTGAAGAATAATATCGAAATGCCGGCAATAAGGCTCCGGCTATACCTTACACAAATACCAAAATAGACTCCGAAAGAAAGGCGGCATGAGCCACACAGGGCCCCGAGAGGAAAGGGGATCACCAATACAGTTGACGGAAAGAGGAGAAGGTGCTATTGCTGGTGGACTTAAGTACCTGCTATAGAACCACCTACAATCATAACACGAATGTAGCGCCCCGGGCAAAAGGGACGTCAGTACATTTGAATTGTACTGGTATATATGAACAAACTTTACCCCAAGCAAAATCAAACAACACACAAGTAACAAACAGTAATAGAATTAACGATCAAATGCACATGAAAGGAACGACTAAAGCCAAACAACTTTCACAATCTCTCCTTTTCCCCTTTCAACATTATTTCATCACATCAATGATTTCACAACTTTCACATATTTTCATGTCAATAGTGATTTCGATCACTTTTTCCACCCTTATTACCTCGGACACCCTTATTACCTCGGCCCCCCTTATCACCCTAACCCACAATTTATCATTTTGTGTTGCGGCGCGCAACCCGATCCCACCGGACAACCACATTTCACAAACAATACAACAACCACAACAATTCACAAAGAACAACAACAACAATTCTCAAGAACTACAACAATAATTCTCAAGGAATAACAACAATATTTCACAAAGAATTTCCATAACCATCAATACCATTTCCATCATATACAACAGCCCAATGTACAATTTAAGTCACAACGATAATTGCCCACGACAAGCCACATATGATATTACCACAGTTGTTTCAATTGCATCAATTAAGATTTCTTTCCATCATTTGTTACATAGCTCTTACCACACTAACACATTCACACCCACACATTTGGTTTGTTGCCATTTACTTGCACCATCATATCGGAAGACTTACCCAACAACATTCAAGGTACATTAATCACAAGAATTTACAAATAGTCCACGTAAGTAAACACATACCAATTACCCGTACACCAAACAAGGGGACTTTACAAAGGTTAAAGTTAGCCATACATACCTCGTTTAAGCTTTCCCTAAGTTACTACAATGTTCCGAAAATTCTAGCAATTCCAATCTACTTTGAGACATAACAAAATTGAACATAAATTAGAAAGGTATTCATGGTTTCAGCTCATTTGAGCCTTTTTATCAAATACTAGTTGAGCATCTTAATTTCAAATCTCTTTTTCAAAGTTTTCCTTCATTCCCCAACCAAATCTTTACTTATTTATGTTAAACAATCTTCCCACAAACCCAATTTGTACATGCATGCATACATAATAGTATTACACCCAAGAATCATACCTCAATACCCCATCTCATACCCCAAACTCAAATTTAAAGCCTAATGTATAGAATCTTACCTCTTGGATGAAGAACTTATGATTGGGCTCTTTGATTCTTGAAGGTTAATGCAAGGTTTGGATGTTTATGAAGCTAGACCTCTCCATTCTCTCTCTATATACTCTCATCTCTCTCTAAAATCAGTAAGAAATGAACCCAAAATTAACCCCAAAGCCTATATATTGAAATGGGGTCGGGTTATAAAAATTAAAAAATTAACCCTTCGATGTCGGGTCTACTATAGCAGAACGGACCGCAAAACAAGAATGTTGGCCGCATAATACACCGCAAAATCGGTGCCCAAAACTGGGCTACACTGGCTCAGTCTGCGACAGAAATGCGACCGCAAAGTTAGAAATGCGACAGGTTCTGCGGTCGCAGATTTGACACAGGATTGCATTTTCCAGCCTTTGGTAATTTGATCATAACTTTACGTAGGAATGTCTAAATGATGAACGGTTTAAAGTTTTGGAAACTAGACTCAAAGACCTTTCATTTTATAGGTAATTCATCACATAAAACCTTGTACATATTTAGATATGCGCGTTCAAAGTAGGGACTAGTGCAAGCTCATTTTGATTTTTAGCCTATTATGAACTTTTCCAATTTTTCTTAGATTTAGGCCTTTTCTTGGACCCCAAATTACTTACCATAAGATTTATACACATATTTACCAAATCAAATTGATGTACACCATGTTAATAGCACATAAAATATTATAATAAGCCCACGTGGTACCACGAAATCCTAGGTTACTTAGCAAGATTTTTTTTCCGGGGCCTTACATTCTCCCCCCCCCCCCCCAGGATCATTCGTCCTCGAATGAGGATTTTTAAAATCAGTTGGTTTTGAAAAAAAGAAAAACATGATATGCAAGATCCCAAATTTTTCACTAACTCCCTATTTTTAGAAAATTTCGCCAGAGTTTCCTTTATAATTTGGACATATCCACCTATCAGAGAGCCCCCGAAACATATTTCCAAGCACCATTACACAACTCCTATTATCCCTACAACTGGTATACAATTCATTTCCTCAACACTTGCACATTTTTGTACATAGTTTTGTCACTTCAATGAGTCCCATGTAGTTCAACCAATACACTATACTCATTTCAATTAATCATTACCAATCTATATTACCATTAATCATTCACTTATCACAAGAGTTCTTACAAAACTTTCATTTATCAAAAAGGGTTTGCACATGACTCAAATAATCACAAATCATACAATTCTTGCACAACTTGAGGAGTTACAATAGTAAAGCATTTAGGGTAGATATGGGGTGTCTTTGCACCAAATGGAACATAACATTAGTTTGCTTAGAGATAAGAGTTCGCACGATCACTACTAGACTTGTTCAAACAGATAAGGATATTTTTCTTTCATTTCATCTTCCGCTTTCCATGTGGCTTACTCAACTCGATAAATCACCACAATATTTATATATCAATCACAAGAACCTCAGCATTACAAATACTACTTTATCACGATGATACCTGGGCATGGACTGCACATTTTTAAATTATATCACCTAGAAGGCACCTTTCAAATAAAAACCGACTACTATGAAATCAAGAGAAAATATTTTATTTCCACAACACCCTCGGCTTTCAATGGCCTCTTATATCTACAGACTTTGCCATAACACATTCACGGGAGCAATTTCGACCCCTACACTTACTTAACAAGGATAACAAGTAGATATCTCGCATAAGCTAACTATCCACTAACTTCACCTTTAATAGTTTCCACCGGAATGATACACAATTGATATCCACCTACTTTCTTAGACATAGACATGTGAATCCACAAAGTATATGGCGAACAACTATGGGGACACTTCATACTCCTAGTGCGGCCTAATGTGGAATACACTTATGCAACCAATATTATCAACTCACACAACATCTTCAGGGGAAAATACTGAGAATAGCCTGCTCACCCTCCAAACTCTAAATATCTAGGTGAACACTCACACTAAACCCTTGATGACCTTCAACAATTACTCTAAGATGTGCTATCATAAACTGACCATAAAATTACCTATCAAATATACATGTGATCACACTGTGAAGCTTCATCTTTGACTCGTCTGAACTTACAATGCCCAATGGATCTAATACAATGAGGAACAACAGAGTTCAAGATCAGGCTGGAGTTATTCAGGAATCCGTTAATACGCCGAGTAGAGTACTTTCTGAGGTTATATGCTAAGGGACACAAAAGTTACAACTAACAATGCTGACATGGTTAATCACTGTGACAACGTCAATTATTACACAAATGAGGTATAGGGGTAAGAAGTACATTGGCAATAGTAATTATTAAGGAGGAATATTCAAGTACATGACCCAGTCGTTTCCTATAGTGAAGGGAAAATCAATTCATGCTCTAGTACCTTGAATGCGATATGGGATTCAAAATACATGAAGTGGAATCACACTCCTGATGTTAGTTGACACAAGGAATCTATATCGTAAGCCCATGAGGATGAAAATGAAGTTAAAACACTTATGATATTATCATAACTCAAACAGCTTAACCCTCCCTGACAATTGACCCTATATGAGAGAACTAAAGGTATGACAACTTGTCTTCCAAATCAATATGCTCATGATATGTGCAAAAATCTGAAGGCATCTAATTTCACCCCTTTCACGAGTAAAACCACATAGCTCAAACATCTAAATGTTGGGATGAAATCATGTACTAGTTAGAGGCATTCTAATGGTTAACATGATGCTCCGGGGAGAAAGACAAATGACACTCTTATCCACCAAAGGAGGTGGAATACCAAGGGTAGCAAGGCTCTCCTCACATGACAATGATATAGTCAATTATTCTAGAAGTCGAGTGAGAAGGAGGCCACGTAACCCATTCAATCCGACCCATTTAAGACTTTTGAAAAGGACATACACTTTGGTTTGAAATCATGGCAATTTAATCTTGAGCCTTAAGGGAAAAATCATTACTTTTTGAAACCCAATAGATATGCCCTCGTGGTCCTAGAAAATCATTAACAATGGCGAGAAAGTACTTAAAACCGTTACGAATTATGGATAAGTTTGAAAGAATGAAACATCTTATTGCATTTATCGGGGAAAATTAACCTAGGTTATCTATTCACATGGACAAGTAGAGCAGGTAGATGATTGTTTAGGAGAACATCTCATAAGGAGTTCGAGCAATATCTTTTTATCCTAACAAAAGGAACATGTCCCCATCCTTAATGCTATAAGACTTCCTCTTTGATGCTATGAAGCATAAATGAATTTTTTACAATGAGAGTTATCAGATTAAATAGATAGTAGGGTAGCAAAACTAATGAGCACCATTTGGAACCAACAAGCTTAAACTAAGTTGAAGATATTAGAAGTCCATAGTAAAGGGGGATTTACCCACTTTCAGTGTCCTTTTAGAAAAGGGTACTTGTGGAGTATAAAAAAATAAGGTGAATTTAATCAAATCGTATAGTTGGATGACTAGTCAAGACATTGAGGTAATATCGCATTGAAGATTACGGGTAAACAACACACCATGCAAGACAAATGAAAAGGAAGTGAAAAAGCCTTATGGAAGTAACCTTTACATTGTATCCACTAGGAAGGGTGGTAATATAAAGCGATTACGAGAACCACATTTTTTTTTAAAGAAGATCTCTGTATGAAGTCATGTGATGTATAGCTCTAGAATTCAAAATAATCTAGTTATGTTTAGCAACTCTACTTCATAATGAAGCACTACAATTGAGAGATGCAATAAGACTTGATTGAGAGAAAGGCTTTGATATATGAATGTGTTACTAGGTGTATTTCTCCTTGGTCAACCCAAAACCTAAAGGTGAGAGTTAGACTGATAAGTAGATCGTTGGACTGGCACAAGTGTAGATAATCCATTATCGGAAAGAGATAATTCAAATTCAGTAACTGCGACATGCTATCAACCCTTGATGAACTTGAAGTGGTATGGGAACCCAATGAGATAGTATAGAATAATCATGGAGGGTTTGCAGATGTTCATAATGAGTTCTTCATGGATTTTGACTTGAGAACAACGCAGATGCTAATGAAATACAGAAAAACAAAAGAAACAGGCATTGTGCTATAATAACCACCGAAGGTGTGCTTGGCCTTGACATAGAGTTTAGTAGGGGTTCTTACGACAAAGGAAGTGTTACAATGACTCATAGAAGGATATGTTCTCTCATAGTTTTTGAACAAGTGTGGGGAAACTGGCACAATGGATTCACTAACTAATAACACAATGAATACATGTTATTGAGGTGTAAAGAGAAAATAAACATTTGTTATGAGATGGATATGCTTCTGCTATATTAACACCCAACTGCAATATACGACCATGCCACGAGCAGCCATAATACTAGAACAAAGTGAGCTACCTACTGCAGTATGTCCCAAGTGGACACGAAAGTTATGGCAACACAATATTTTCCTATGACGGGGTGTGAGGATCTCAATTTTCAGAGAGACTTTATGAATACGGTGACCATTTCGATTGACATGCACTCATATGATAGGTGTTAAGGTATACTCTTATGTTACTAGGTAGTGAGAAGCTTTCATGATGATATTCACAAGAGAGTAGATTGACTGTTCAAACCATATAAGTCATATACACAACTGAGTAAAAGAGTGACTCGAGAAGGATCGCAACTCTGGGATGCTTTGCATGGAACTTGACACCACATAGGTAAACTTTACGACGGTGCATGTATAGGCACAAACGAGTAGATTTTGTCCATTTAAATAAAAATATTCTGTAAGAATTTCATCGGATATAGTCCCTTGGTGAGAATTTAAGAAAAGCAAGTGGGAAATATCAATCTTAGATTTATAACTCAATTCAAGGGCATAATTACATAACGTAATTTCACAAGAATGTAAATAAGAGAATTCATAATAGAGTGGATTCACGAATAGTGCGTCTCGTTCAAAGAATTGATACAGGCAATGTTTTGTTATTCAACATCTTGTTAAGAGCACGTTTATGAGAATTCTTCAATATGGATGTACATATACAATGAGTAGAAATTTTCATTCTACTCCCTTAATGATGTTAGGTTGATAAGGCAATAGCTTAATCAATACCCCTCGACTCCACATCCCTAACGTACGTAGGTAACATACTGATATACTACATGATCTGATGGTGCAGAGACATAAATAGGGACAAGGACACTCCCCTCTTAGCGATATGTTTTACCAATCCATCCACAACTCAATATATTCTCCAAACAAGTCCTTGGGCAATCCACTTGGACTTAATGGTGGGATCAATCCCTCCTTACATGTTTCAAATTCGTGGATTATGGTATCAAGTTTACCAATCTTGAGAATAAGACTTAGAGAGGAAATCAGCTCCCTAACTTGAGCTCTATCGCACGATTGGAGTATCAAAGAAGGGTGAAATTCCTAAATAACCGAATAGCCTCCAACTTATTGATGTGGTCGACAACACACTGATAAGAAGGACTCTACTAGACACAGCTCTGAGACATCCTAGGACACTTTAAAACCTTAGGCTCTGATACCAAGTTTGTCACGCCCCAAAATCCGAGGAGCGCGACCAGCGCTCAATCGAGTAAACCTGACCGAGCAAGCCTATTAGGTCTCAATCTACCCATACTAACTCATGAATAATAGGATATGGACTCCATTAATCATATTCTATAAACATATCGTTAAAGATTTCCATTTCAGTTTCATTAGCAACTTCATTCGCCATTTTAAAGGTATTACAAGTTTTATACATCATTGCCAAACATTAATATTTCTATTTTAAATTCCAATACCCGACACTACCCACAACCTGTCTACGGAGCCTCTAAATACAACTGAAGAATAATATCGAAATACCGGCAACAAGGCTCCTGCTATATCTTACACAAATACCAAAATACACTCCGAAAAAAAGGCGGCATGACCATGCAGGGCCCCGAGAGGAAAGGGGATCACCAATACAGCTGACGGAAAGTGGAGGAGGTGCTACTGCTGGTGGACTGGAGTACCTACTATAGAACCACCTACAATCATAACACGAATGTAGCGCCCCCGGCAAAAGGGACGTCAGTACATTTGAATTGTACTGGTATGTATGAACAAACTTTACCCCAAGCAAAATCAAACAACACACAAGTAACAAACAGTAATAGAATCAACGATCAAATGCACATGAAAGGAACAACTAAAGCCAAACAAGTTTCACAATCTCTCCTTTTTCCCTTTCAACATTATTTCTTCACATCAATGATTTCATAACTTTCACATATTTTCATGTCAATAGTGATTTCGATCACTTTTTCCACTCTTATTACCTTGGCCACCCTTATCAACACAACCCACAAATTATCATTTTGTGTTGCGGCGCGCAACCCAATCCCACCGGACAGCTACATTTCACAAACAATACAACAACCATAACAATTCACAAAGAACAACAACAACAATTCTCAAGAACTACAACAACAATTCTCAAGGAATAACAACAAAATTTCACAAAGAATTTCCATAACCATCAATACCATTTCCATCATATACAACAGCCCAATGTACAATTAAGTCACAACGATAATTTCCCACGACAAGCCACATATGATATTACCACAGTTGTTTCAATTGCATCAATTACGATTTCTTTCCATCATTTGTTACACAACTCTTACCACACCAACACATTCACACCCACATATTTGGTTTGTTGCCATTTACTTGCACCATCATATCGGAAGACTTACCCAAAAATGTTCAAGGCACATTAATCACAAGAATTTACAAATAGTCCACGTAAGTAAACACATACCAATTACACGTACACCAAAAAGGGGACTTGACAAAGGTTAAAGTTAGCCATACATACCTCGTTTAAGCTATCCTTAAGTTACTACAACGTTCCGGAAATTCTAGCAATTCCAATCTACTTTGAGACATAACAAAATTGAACACAAATTAGAAAGGTATTCATGGTTTCAGCTCATTTGACCATTTTATCAAATACTAGTTGAGCATCTTAATTTCAAATCTCTTTTTTAAAGTTTTCCTTCATTCCCCAACCAAATATTTACTTATTTATGTTAAATATTCCCACAAACCCAATATGTACATGCATGTATATATAATAGTATTCCACCCAAGAATTATACCTCAATACCCCATCTTATACCCCAAACTCGAAATTAAAGCCTAATGTATAGAATCTTACCTCTTGGATGAAGAACTTATGATTGGGCTCTTTGATTCTTGAAGGTTGATGCAAGGTTTGTATATTTATGAAGCTAGACCTCTCCATTCTCTCTCTATATACTGTCATCTCTCTCTAAAATCAGTAAGAAATGACCCCAAAATGAACCCCAAAGCCTATATATTGAAATGGGGTCGGGTTATAAAAATTAGAAAATTAACCCTCCGATGTCGGGTCTGCTATAGCAGAATGGATCGCAAAACGAGAATGCTGGCCGCGTAATGCACCACAAAATTGGCACCCAAAACTGGGCTACACTAGCCCAGTCTGTGACAGAAATGCGACCGCAAAGTCAGAAATGCGACAGGTTCTGCGGTCGCAGATTTGACACAGGATCGCATTTTCTAGCCTTTGGTAATTTGATCATACCTTTGTGTAGGAATGCCCAAATGATGAACGGTTTGAAAAGTTGGAAACTAGACTCAAAGACCTTTCATTTGATAGATACTTCATCACGTAAAACCTTATACATATTTAGATATGCTCGTTCAAAGTAGGGACTAGTGCAAGCTCATTTTGAATTTTAGCCTATTATGAACTTTTCCAATTTTTCTTAGACTTAGGCCTTTTCTTGGACCCCAAATTACTTACCATAAGACTTATACACATATTTACCAAATCAAATTGATGTACACCATGTTAATTGCATAGCAAATATTATAATAAGCCCACGTGGCACCACGAAATCCTAGGTTACTTAGCGAGATTATTTTTCGGGGCCTTACATATTCCCTATATCGCATTATCCCCAGCAGTCCCAATATCGCAACTTTATATCAACTAAGAAAGCTCTAACACCATTTGCCCTTTTTATTTCTTGCATAAGGCTACCATTTTGCCTTCCGAGACTAAACACTGTCTCCATCTGCATTTTCTGCATTGCATAAGGCTACCATTCTACCTTCCGAGACTAAACACTGTCTCCATCTGCATTTTCTGCAATGCATAAGGCTACCATTCTGCCTTCTGAGACTAAATAATATCTCCATCTGCATTTTTCTACATTGCATAAGGCTACCATTCTGCCTTCCGAGACTAAACATTGTCTCTATCTGCATTTTCTGCATTGCATAAGGCTACCATTCTGCCTTCTGAGACTAAACAATGTCTCCATCAGCATGTTCTGCATTGCATAAGGCTACCATTCTTCCTTCCGAGACTAAAAATTGTCTCCATCTGCATTTGTCACACTTGTATGGCTGAAAGATCGCCACCTTACTTACATTTGCATGGCTGAAAGATCGCCACTTCTACATTTGCATGGCTGAGAGATCGCCACCTTATTACATTTGCATGGCTGAAAGATCGCCACCTTTGCATTTGCATGGCTAAAAGATCACCACTTCTGCATTGCATGGCTGAAGGATCACTACCTTACTTACATTTGCATGGCTAAAAGATCGCCACCTTATTACATTTGCAGGGCAGGAAGATCGCCACTTCTGCATTGCATGGCTGGAAGATCGCCACTTCTGCATTTCATGGCTGAAAGATCGCCAAACTATCCGAAGACATCATTGTTCAGAGGCACCATTTGCATAGCCCAAGAACACCATGCCATGGCCTGAGGATCCCTGTTAATCTTTTGCATATCATTATTCAAAGGCGTCACGGTTCGGAGGCATCATTCCCATAGCCTGAGAGAATCATTTCATGGACTGTGAATCCCTTATTATATGCTTCATGGCCCAGGACATCATGGTCTAAGGACGTCATTCTAATCGTCCAAAGACAATTTTCATGGTTCGACGGGAATGTGCATCATGTTTAAATTTACGCACAATATATGCGTGCATTGCTTATTTGCAGGTGAACCGGTGAGCAACGACCATCTCGGCAGGAGCGATCCCGCTCCGGTTCCTGCAGCCCTATTAGACTTTAACCATTCAACCCGTCTTGAATATTACATACGTTCTTGAAAAGTCTCTATCGGCATACTCTGCCGACGGATCCTGAACTGTGTATGGCCTGATTCCCGTAAGACTAGGGATATGTAGGTAGCTCAGAAGCCAGAGCACGGCCAAACCTCTTCAAACCGTTTCACCGGGTCAAAATTGGCCATTATATCTTTACCCAACAACTCCAGCATCCTTCTCGGGTAAAGGGGGGGCAGCTGATGATACCTAATTTTTCCCTAAATATTTTTAAAATGAAAAATACTTTCAAAATAACATATGCATATATAGGTATTTCCAAATATTTTATTATCTTTCCTTAATTTTTAAAGATTTTTTAAAATCAATTTATTGCCCTATCTTATCTAGAAAAATCCAATAATTATTTCCAAAATTATTATTTTTAGTGATTCATTTATTGGACTCTCATATTTATACTAAAGTATAGCTAAGATAATTTTTGCATAATTTAACAAATTTATTTAGTATTTTTAAGGCTAAATTGCATATAATTGCAATATTAGCCTCTTTTAGATTTAATTACGTTTATGTTTATAAAAATTAGGTCCAATATTTTTAATTTGATAATTATGTATTATTAATTATTTTAGTATCTTTAACTTATTTCCAGGAATTACTTTACTATTTTTTATAAAATAATAAGGGAAATGTGGCTATTTAATATAGCCCAATTATATTTCAATTGTGGCCTGAATTGAACCCCAATTTTAAACCCAATTACCCTGACCCAATCCCCGTTTGAACCGACCTAAACCCAACCCCGTTAAACCGTTCCACGCACCCGATGAATCCAGGTCGTTGATCAAAATGATCAACGGCCACCAAGCCCCCTTTCCATAATTAATCCCAAACAACCCCTAAACCCTATCATTTTTCTCATTCAGCCACCTAAGAATCCCAATTCTCTCCCAAACTCTCTCTCAAACCCTAGCCACCACCCTCAACCACCACATAAAATTGCCCAAATCAATGGCTTCCAAAGCCATTGGAGGCATGTATCTACCTCTTTTGGCTTCTATATGCCCGATTATCACGGTTTCAAGGCTGAATCCTGGGAAAGTTTGGTCCAGACCTTTGTTGTTTTTAGTTCTATGGCTGTCTCTGGTTACCTTTGACTTTGCTCCGGCCAGCCATGGCTATTCAAGCCTGATTCTTGACTTCTCCTGCTTAGATCGATGATTTTCCAAGCCTTTCTCACCATCTGGGGTTCTTCTGAAACCCTAACCTTTAAGGCTCTTCCGATTTCCTTTAGATCTGTTTAGATTTGTGTTTGCTTTAAAACTTCTAAACTTTTTCTCAAGGTTTCTTCCAAAACTTTGCCTTCAAAACCCCTTTATCTTTTTCGATTTAGGTTTTGTTAAGTTATTTCTAAGCTTTCTCTTATTTTTGATATGTTCTACTGTGTTTCCTTATGTCGTTCTTTTACTGGAGTTTCCTTATGTTGTTTCAACTTCTATTTCTCTATGTGATTTGGTTTCCTACAATCACTGAAACTAGACTATTTTTTTTTCAGAAAGGCCTTTTTACTTGACCATTTTTGCATGCTTCTGATGCCCTATTTTCCATATTACTAAATAGACCTATGTGGCTACCATGTTTCACTGTCTACTGGACTTTGTAATTATTATTGCATGCTGCTTCTCGTTGCCATAGTTTAACCTCGCATTCCTAATGTTTATGTACTCTTTTATATGCTAAATTTCCCTCTAAAATGACCTTCAATTTTGGATTGATTTCAAACCTCTTTGTGAAATTCTGATTGCACTTGTGTAATTGATTCTTTCCTTGTTTACTGATTTCCCTATTTCTTGGATTGATTTGAAAACTTCCCTTTAGACTTTTGATTCTCTTGTCTTTAACTTGGTTTATTTGTTTATTGATGGGAACCCATGTTATTCTTCCCAAATCAGTAATCTCGAATCCCTGACTCCTTGATTTACTGTGTGCTGATTGTCTCCACATTCTGCATATTTATTGTGTTTCTTACCTTATTTGGTTAACCGAGTATTTCAAAGATTCTTACCTGAATTAAACCCCTATGTACTTATGCCTAACTGCCTATTTTGCACACGATGCTCTACTTGATTTCTTTCCTTAAATATTTTTTTCCCATTACCACTTGATTTTAACTCCTTAATTAAAGGATGTCTTTGGTACTAATTTGACTTTTAGATAGTACACAGTTCCATAATTGCAGGTGAACTATGATTCTTGCCTTGTTTTCTACCTGCTTTCAGACTATAAATACCTTGCCCTTTCATTAACACAAGGACACACGAACACTCTTAGTTTCTGAACTCACACTCATACTCAAAATATTCTCTCTTGCTACTTGTATTGTGGCCTGTCTTCAAAGTCCGGCTACCTGCTTTTACTATATTTTTGCTTTTTTGAACTGGTATGTCCTGATTAAGATTTCAGCATCACAACAATATGTTTACTTAATACTTTTGTTTTCTTGTCTCCCTACTGCTTGTGTTTAATTCAGTACTTTATTCTAAGCATGTTGTAATTCCCTTCTGCCTGTTCAGAATCTATTATGCATCCTAAACCCCTACCCCAATGTGTTTGATACTAATGGCTTGTTTGAGGCATGACAGTATTAAGTATTGCTGTCTATGACTCAAACTTGACTCCCCTAGGATCATAACCTCTATGTTACCATTATATGTTGTGTATTCTGGTTGATTTTGTAAGAATAACAGCGCTCTCTATTGTTGTGCATGCCCAGAATTAACTAATGCCTAAGTACATTGTCTCTTTGCAGTTCCCAATCCCTGAATCCCTTTGTGTGAAATCCTTCACTCTATAACTGTTTCCCAACACATCTTTCCCTCTTCTTTACTTTCTTAGTTCTTAAAGCTCTGTTTCTTCACTTTCACTCTCTCTTAGACTTAAGTTCTGCCCCCCCCCCCCTCTTGTGAGCCTTGACTTAGGACCCATTGAGCTCCCTCAGAACATGGACACTTGAGGGCTGGCTCTTCTACACTGCACTTGTCCCTATTCTGGTAATACAATTTAGGTGTGAGCACTGCCCGGAGTCCCATTGAGGCTCTATGGGAACTCTGACACACTCGAATTGGAGAAAGGCTTTGGGTCAATGGACTTTGAGTTGGTCTATCTCATAACTCAAAGAGGAAATCAAGAATCAGGCTTCCTCTAGTTGTACTTCTCTTTGTACTTTTCTGATGTAATTATTTATTCTAGTTTGTAATAAACATTTGGGACTGGCTAGTGAAAAGGGTGGGTAACTATGCATGCAAGGGTAGAAATCATGCCTACAAGTTGTTTAACTTCGGTGTATTCAAAATTGACCTAGAAATCATGCCTATATAGTGTTTTAACTTCTGCATATTCAAACTTTACCTAGAAACCATGCCTATAGGGTGTTTTAATTTCTGCATATTCAAACTTTACCTAGAAATCATGCCTATAGGGTGTTTTCATTTCTGCATATTAAAACTTCACCTAGAAATCATGCCCATAGGGTGTTTTAACTTCTGCATATTCAAACTTCACCTAGAAGCCATGCCTATAGGAATATTTTAATTCTGCATAATTCAAACTGCATTTAGATACCATGTCTATAAGGTTTAACACAAGTTTCTGCATTTAGATACAATATCTATAAGGTTTCTGCAATTAGATACCATGTCTAAAAATTAGTAATGCATAGAAATCATGCCTATAGGGATCCTCGAGCAATTCTGATCTGTTTTCATTCACATTCAATGATAGATATAAAATCAATAATAGTAGATGCTATGACCTGCAGAACATGTAACCAACTTATCTAATTTTGTACATTTTATACCTCTTTTAATAATCTAAGTCCCTCGCTTAACGAGTTTAACAAGTATGCATATAGGACTTTAAACAATTTATTTCGAGCCTCACTATCTCATCACCTTCTAAAATCAGTAGATATCATAACTATAAGATTATATATGAACACTTAGGCAAGCCTTAGAGTAATAACTGTGAACTTAATCTGTTTCTACTAGTCATTACAACCAGCAGGTAAGCCTGATTCGGACTTCTTATCCGAGTTATGTAATGAACCAACCTTCCTCAATATTTAAACTCCCTTGTCTTTGGTATTTTTAATCAGACCTAAAAAGTATGTGCAAGTCATGCTAATTATGTGCTTTCTTTGTTTAAGGAGGTATATATGAGCCTTTGTTATGCTTTCCCCCTAAAATATGCAATATGTGTTTTGTATGTCACCTTAGAGTTTTTACCTTTGAAGCTTCAAATAAGCTTAATGTCCATTCTTTTTTAGGGTTAGTAGTCCTAAGTACCTAGCATGCAATAAGTAATCGAGACCAATCCACGCTTTAAATACCTTAACGGGGTGGGAAGGGTAGATATGGATATGATGACCACGCGATAATGTCACGTATAGCCCCTCATTAAGGAGTGATTACCGAGAATTGTATGGGGTGATCCGTATTATTAATAATCCTAGGAACCCCCCCCCCCCCCCCCC
>MU759905.1:97624-142078 GCA_026770625.1 Nicotiana glauca
TCTAATTTTTCTTTCAAACTTTGCTTACTTTCAAACCATTATGTGTTGAAATCCCCTCTTATTTGAGCCTTATCTGCCTATATGCTAATTGCACCTCAATTCACAATAATTGTTTGGCTGGGAACCACACTAGTGGATTCTGAGGGTTCCTAACACCTTCCCCTTAGAATAATTTCAAGCCCTTACCCTATATTTGGTTATTCAAATCGAACTCTTTTGGTGTCCTAATGCACCCTAATCATTAGGTGGCAGCTCTTCAAATGCAAAACCAGGTTCCCAAAAGGAATGAGTTGTCCCTCCAAATGCCGTAAACCCGATTTCCACAGAGGAAAAAGGGGGCGCGACAACTTGCTCGTTCTTACTAGCTCGAGGCTACTCTTAGCGTTCATTGCTTTCATACTTGTTCTTCATTTATTGTTTGGTATTGGCCATAAAGATCCTCACTTGATCATATCTCAACTGTTATCCCATCCCCAACTATCCCCGATAGCTCGAGACCGAGCCGGATATCGGCCCAGATCCTCCTTCATCGACCAGTCCTGTCATGCCCCAAAATCGAGGGACATGACCGGCGCTCGACCGAGTAGCCCCAGTCAAGTGGACTTGGGTGCCTTTCTTATCCCACGTGTTACCCCGTGTTTTCATTACTCATTAATCAAGGGGAAATAGCCATTTATAGTTTAAACACCTTTTTACGAGATATACATAACATACATGGTTACTTAGCGTGGTTTATAAGTTACACTACCCAAATACAAGATACATAAGTACATAACCCGCACTTCCTGTCTATGGAGCCTCTAGGGATACAAAAGAGTTTTACAATACTTGCCGGTTACAAGGCTCCGGCTATACCTTACACAAATACCAAAAATAAGACTCCGGGAAGAAAAGCGGTATGAGCCACGCAGGGCCGCGAGAGGAAAGGGGCTCACCAATTCAGCTGATGGGAAGTGAAGGAGTGCTACTGTCGGTGGACTGGATCACCTGCTATAGAACCACCTACAATCATAACACGAATGTATCACCCCCGGCAAAAGGGACGTCAGTACATTTGAATTGTACTGGTATGTATGAACAAACTTTACCCCAAGTAAAATCAAACAATACACAAGTAACAAACAGTAATAGAATCAACGATCAAATGCACATGAAAGAAACAACCAAAGCCAAACAAGTTTCACAATCTCTGCTTTTCCCCTTTCAACATTATCTCATCACATTAATGATTCCACAACTTTCACATATTTTCATTTCAATAGTGATTTCGATAACTTTTCCACCCTTATTACCTCGGCCACCCTTATCACCACAACCTACACCTTATTACTTCGTGTTGCGGCGCGCAACTCGATCCCACGGAACAATAACATTTCACACAACAACAACAACATTTCACATAGAATTTTCATAACCATTAATACCATTTCCATCATATACAACCGCCCGTATATAATTTAAGTCACAACTATAATTGCCCATGACAAGTCACATATGATATCACCACAGTTGTTTCAATTGCATCAATTACGATTTCTTTCCATCATTTGTTACACAGCTCTTACCACATAAACACACTCACACACACACTTGGTTTGTTGCCATTTACTTACACCATTATATCGGGAAACTTAACCAACAACGTTCAAGGTATATTAATCGCAAGAATTCACAAATAGTCCACATAGGTAACAAATACCAAATACTCGTACATCAAACAAGGTGACTTTACAAATGTTAAAGTTAGCCATACATACCTGGAAACGAATTTCCCTTTTTACTTCTACTTCAGCTCACCAACAGCCTAGTACCGACAATCTAGTTCACAAGTTAACACATATATTTTAGAATTGAAGTTCACAATTACTACCTGAACTTATTTAGGTTATCAACCGCTCATTTTGCAGATCTATACTCCTACCCAATTATTTTTACTAGGTTTTAGGTATCAAAGAACATGCATGTATGTTTTCAACTCTTATTTTCAAGAATCAATGCATGAGAATCCCCCTTTTTGTATAAATCTGAAAACCAATGAAAAAGGGTTGGGTATTTTACCTGCAAGAACGGAGATAAAGACAATTGCTTGAAATTTCCCGGCCCAGATGACTTTGAATAATCAAATTGATGAAGGTAGGACTTTCTCTCTCAAGAACTCTCTCTTCCCTCTCTTTAGTTGTTCAGAAAATATGTTAAAATAAGGGGTAGGGGTGTTTTATTAAAGAAGGGGTCGGGTTTAAAATTTAGAAAAATAGGAGCCCGAGTCAGATTTGCGGTCACGCTTTGCAATCCCAAAGTGGAAATGCGGTCCGCAGAATAAACCGCAAAAGTGCTCCAAAATCTGAGCATTTCTGTTTGGGTTTGCGGCAGAAATGCGGTCCGCATACCCGATCTGCGGTCGCATAATGCATCGCATTTATTACCTCAAACTTGACTAACACACTAGCTCACTTTGAGATAGAAATGCGGTCTGCATATCAGTTATGCGATCGCATAATGGACTGTATTTTCGTCCTCAATTTAACCAAACCACTGACTCAATTTGCGACAGAAATGTGGTCCGCATACTCGATTTATGACCGCATTCTAGACCTCATAATAGCACCTTTTCTGGAAAACTTTGATTCTTGATTTTTAAATGCTAGATCAGTACAAAGGGTTCAAACCGCGGCGAAGAATTTTACGCATTACTAACACATATTCGAAAGTTGGCACTACGAGCTACTAGGTTTTGAGTACAAGTTTTCATGGGGCCTTACAAGTCTGAGGCTCAGGCGGCAAGCCCCTGTGTTTGAGTACTGCCCCGTTTGAGCTTGTATCTCTTCATTAAACTTCATACTCTTAGAATCAACTGCTCTAACAACTAGCATAAAAATAGATCACGTATTTTTAGAATCCCATTTACAAATTGAATTGTTGTTACCATTTTCACGGTAAACAGTTTGGCGCCCATCGTGGGGCTAAAATAATATTGATTATTTTCTTGCTGGTTTCATTGCACAAATGTGAGTTATCTTTCACACTTTTTCTTGTCCAAGATCTCTTGATTTCAGGTTGAAATGTCTAGCTCGGTAAACAGGGTTGAAAATAACTACCTCAAAAATCATGAAGAAAATGGTATGGTTGTTCTAGTCGTTGGGACGCTCCGTAGAACCCTGATAGCGCACCTGGACCGATCCCAGCAGATGCGGTTTCGCAAGACGTGTAGCGGGTCGACGAAACCTCATGCACCGACGAAAGCATACAACATGGCGACCAACAGGAAGCCCGAAAGACCCCAGCCCGGGAAGAGCAGGAAGTTAGTCTTCATGTTTTTTTTTGAAATGTTGCAGGCCCAACAGTTGGCCATCGCTCGGTTGCAAAGCCATCCGAAGGCTCCTAGCACAGCACCACCGGAAACAGCTCCCCCCGCCGAGCAGGCACCCAAGAGATCAAGCAATAACGGATCGATAGCCGACCTTGCCATAGCACAGATGCTTGGGGATCTCTCCAAAAAGATCGAATCAAGTTTGTGGAAGTTCGTGCAACTGCCGTTCACCGAGGAAGGAGCTCCGTAACCCATTTCAAAGAAGTCTAAAACGCCAAAACCCTCTACGTACAACGGGACCTTAGATCCAAACGAACACATCACCGCCTATGTGTGCGCGGGGAAGGGAAATGACCCAAAAGATGAGGAGATTGAGCCCATCTTATTGAAGAGGTTCGAGGAAACACTCTCAAAAGGAACCATGATGTGGCGTCATAACCTAGCGCCCGACCCCATAAACTCGCTTACCGTACCGGCAGATTCCTTCATAAAGACACACGTTGATGCCATCGAAGCAACGACGTGAGAGCTCGACACATTCAGGGCCGAACAAAGGGAGAATGAAATGCCACGGGAATTTGCACCTCATTCCCTGATGGAACGAATGAGATTAACCCCAGTCTCGGATGACTGGGCAATACAGGCCTCCACTCAAAACCTAAACAAACCAAGCCCGATGATTTTAGGGCAGTTCAAACAAAACTTTGATCAGATACCCAGCCAAGATCTGGTTGGATGCCCGTACCTGGCATCAGTCGCAAATCAGGGTCATGGATAACCACCTGGGAGCCTCTTTGGGCTCAGATTACCCAAATAGGCTCCTGGCAAAGGAACCAATGCTAAACAGAGGAAGGAACTGCCCGTGCGCCGCAGACAGGAGGAATTCCCCAAGATGCAATCTACCTCGCAACGATCGGAGAATGGCCTGAGGACAATATCCTCGATAAATTGTTAACAAAGCCAGATTCGATGAGGACACATGGCCATCAAGGGCGCCTCGCCCATCAGAGTACAATTTCCAAATCGATATACCAAATATCGTGTTCGTCGCAGGAGAAACTAGGGATGTCAAATGGCTCGGACCAATTCAGTCAAATTCCTCTCAAAGGAGTCACAGCCTGGCACTGGAACTACATAGCAAGTGCGGCCACGGGGCCGAAGATAGCCACCAGCTCTTTAGGAAATACGCCAAGCTGCCTGACAAAAATAACCACCGAGAACTTATGAGCAATCTAATTCAAGTGCAGTCCCCAGTATGGAAGGCGGTCAGGAGGAACAAAGCAAACGGGCCGCAGTGCATTACCACGATAGTGGAGGAGCGAAGACACTTTCCAAGGACCTGTAAAAAGGAGAGAAAAATTTCTCGCCATCGGAGAAAGGCAGATCTAGGGATATACCCCCAAGGATGCCCTTACATTCAACAAAGAGGGTACCGAGACCTTGTCTCGACCTCACAACGACGCACTGGTAACCTTCTTCCTCACTCAATGCATTTTAAATAAAACATGTGCACATGAGTGGAGGTGGACCGATCAACACTGTCGGGCCGAGGATAATAGGGTGGATCAGACCGCCGGGTAAAAACACAACCACCTCTCGAATCTTTGACAGATTCCAAACGGCGATCACCACGACAAGGAGAAAGACCATTCTCTCAGTACAGCATGACTGGCCCAGACTGGAACGCCGAGTTCCGTACCATCAAAGGAGGCGCAAGGACGGACGCCTTATTCAGACGACCACGGGCGCATCGCCCGAAGACAAGGCCACCCCCACTTCGCCAAAAGGATGAAATTCCATGCAAGGAACAGAATTGAAACCATCGACAGAAAGAGATATGCGACAAGGGGAAATTCCGCATAACATGACACATCGTCGGCACCAATATCTCCACTCTCGAAAGAGTCAAAGGGTAAGCAAACCACATCTTCGGCCAAGCCCAATTAAACACAGTGGAGGACTGTACTAGAGTCCACACCCCGAAATAGTAGGAACATACCAAACCTCGAAAAATAGCCTACACATCCGTGGTAAAGAAAAACTACCTCTCTCATTCGTTATTTTTCACTAACCTATATGCAGACACCTGGTCAGGGCGTTCGAAAGTTCTAAGTCTAACCGTAGACCCCAAGGCCTTAATAGAACCCGCCGCGCTCTTTCCCCTCGGCCGAGATTTTACCCCGAAGAAGGTCTCGCCAGTAAGGTTCTTAGAGGAGCAACGTTCCCCCTGAGGGGGATCCGGCAAGATCACAAGCCTTCTTCTGCAATCAAATGATGAAGGACAATCCCCCCCCCCCGAAGGAACCATCCGCTCGGAAGGGCCGGGGAACGGCAGACTAAGATTCAATAAGGAATCATGTACCAGACCAAATGGTCCAAGGAGGCGCACCCGCGCGGGCCGAGCTCACAACAATGAAATGATACCTATTTACGCCAAGCAATAAAAGAATATCTTTCAGCATCTCATGCTCCAAAAAAGGAAATTTTAGCATACTCTCGGTAGGGATCCCTCCACTGAATGCGTCTCGAAATACTTGGAGACTTAGCGTCAACTATTTGGCACCCACATGACCCCAGGGTCGAAACTCCGGGCTCATAAAGCCCCAACAAGGTAACTCCAAGCTCATGAATGACGGCCTTCGAGCCTAAGCAAACTCGATGACTCAGAGACTATCGCTAATCGCCATATACTGGAAAACCTGAGGCCGTAAGACCCTGAGCGGGCAGACTCAATATAACCAGATCTATTGTGCATAGCAACAAAAATTGTAAGACCTCAACAGGCATGGCAAACTATAAGACCTCAATAGGCATGACAAACTGTAAGACCTCAACAGTCATGACAAACTGTAAGACCTCAACAGGCATGAAACTTTTGTAAGAACTTACTACAGGCATCTCGAAGTTTAGGCCATACGTCGCATTTGTAAGAATCCCGAAAGGGCATACCCTTGATGTAGATGCCTAAACTATCACTTGGGATCGGAAATGGCTCCAGCCAAACACATATGACTACGGTCAAAATGGTTGCACCAGCCAAATTAACGTTTGACTCGGGAACGCTCGACTGTCACTAACAAAATCGCAGGCTATTACTTCGAATATACTTCGAAAAGAACCGGTTAATACAGGCTTCCCTCAACAGGAAAACGAGCTTCGACCATGTCAACTCCAAATCACAAGGCTTCGAGCTACTCAGCATACGAGCTAAAAACCTTTCGAGGTGCTCAAACATCGCCGCTAATGACTCGAAATTAAGGTTCTTCCCAAACCGATAACGGGTCAGGCAAAATCATTTCAAAAATACCTTAAAAAGAGGAAAATAAAGCCTACAAAATGCCCACAGGCAAAAGTGTAAGAGCCACTGTTGCCAGCTTGAAAATTGAAAACTTGAGGATTAAAATGATCTCGGTCGTAACCCGATTCGGAGACCGGATCCAAATAGTTAATTACACATGCCTAAGGGCACAACGTAAGTGCCATTGTCGCTAGCCAAAAAAGCCTCCGAGCCACACACATAAAAGGTTGCTTCGACATGAAGCGCAAGAGCCATCGTCATTCGTCTATGTAGGCATGAAAAAAACTTGAGGGTCAATTAAAGCTTGATTCACAACGCAACTCGGAGACTGAACCCAAAATAGTTGAAACACAAATGCCCAAGGGAAAGGAATAAGAACAATCATCATCCACCCATGCAGGCACGGGATATTCGAGGTCAGGTAAGCTCGAGTCATAGCCTGACTCAGAGACTAGGCCTACACAGCTAGGCAAAGCACAAAGGAACAAAGGCCCTGACGCTTACTCATATCAGAAATCGCACTTAAGAGCCTTCGGGCTAATCTAGTGAGCTCCAGATCCACATGGATCCTACGAGACACCAAAACTAGCCCGCCTAGTCGAAAGAAATACAGAAGGAGATACAAAAGAGATAACGCTTCAAGTTTTCTCTTATTTACATACACAAAAGTATCACTCTCCATCTACAAACATGCTCTACAAATATCAAATACAAAATGGAAAAGCGGTGAAATCTACGCTCTGCTCCAAAAGACTACAGCCTGCCAGCCCCAGATTTGCTCTCTATGATGTCAGCAAGAAGTGACCGAGCATCACACTCGTCCGCCCTTGCTTGAGCCAACTCCTCCGAGAGAATGAAGCCCCTAGCACTAATCTTCTCGAGTACCTCTTATCAGGATCTGCAACGAAAATATTCTTTGATCCTCTTCTCACTATCGAGGGCCCACTTCAACTCATCTTGGACACATCAGCAGCGTCCTTCATATAAATCGTCATCTCCTGATCAGCCCTGGATCGACTTAATACTTCTTCAGCCCAGGCATTGATTATTTCAGCCCTGACCTTCGAGAGATCAAACTCGAGCTTCACGATCATATCTGCTTGAACTGTAGCATTGTCACGAGCCAAGTAGAGTTGGGCATCAAAGGCGGGAACCTTGGCCAAGGCGCCCCTCTCCTCTAAAGCTTGAGCATGCACCTGAGCCCTCAGTTCACTGCAAGCATTCCTGACGCGGTAGTCTTCACCCTTAAGGTACTCCAAAGCCTCTGTCTTTTTCTGCGGCTATGGTAGGCAAAAGGGTTAACCTTAAGGGTCAAAAATAGCGAAGCGTGTACTACAAAAGGTTACCTACTCCATCAAATAGCTCTCATAATTCGAGCTCCGATACGCCTCATATTACCAGTGCATCGAATCATCCTCCTTCTCTCGCTAAGGAGCCTAAGGGACTCACCCTCATCCAGATCTTTTCGAAGATAGACCCTATGATGGAGCAGCTCAGCCCTGAGCCTATCAAAGGCCTGCAAAAGAAAAACTCAATAAAGGAAGAAAGACACGAAATACAGAAGAACTGAGCCGAAACTCACCATAAAGTGAAACTGGCGAACTTCCTCGAAGGCAGAGCACACTCCTGTTGGTCCTACCCCTTCGACCCCGGAAGAACCAACCTCGAGCAAAGCATATTCACTAGAAGGAACCACCATTTTGGAATCAAACACTCCGAGAACAGCAGACTCGGCCGATGTCCTCTTCTCAAAGACACGGGCCCGTTGAGCCCCATTAAAAGATCCATCATACTGTGGGTGCAAATCCCATTTATCGCCTTCGTCCCTCGGCTAGGAGGTCGATGACTCCTTCCCCTATCTAGAGGAGCACAGCCTCGCCCCAACAAATTGCCCGATACCTGCAACGGCAAAGCCGGTACAAAAGAAAGAGGGAAATGTCATCTCAAATATATAAAGATCAAGGTAGAAGCAGCGTACGCGCGTACCCTTGTATTTTGCTTCACATCTATCATGGGACACAGCTCACTACCTACGCTCATTGCAAGTCGAGTGGGTCGCCAACTTTCAGACCCAGCCGAGTTGATCAAGGACTTTGCCTGGCGTCCATGAAGTTGCTGCAAAAAGGAAGGAGACACAATTAATCAACTAGTTTTTTCTATAAGCAAATATAAGGAAGCACGGGACACTCCACTCACGAGCATAATTCCATCCCTCGGGAAATAGCATGAGCTTCACGGAGATAATATTAGTCGTCTGAACCCGGATGAATCGACTAACCCACTCTTGATCCCCATTTTCCTCATCATCGACAGCAAAGGGCATGGATAAACGGCACTGCAAGGTTAACAGGCCTCGGTGATGAAAGGGCCGGTACAGCCTGACGAGGTGGATAAGCATGAATTCAAGCCCAGCCTTCTGCGCAAAGAACCTCATCATCAGCACCACTCACTAGAACGACGGATGTATCTGCTCCAAAGTAACCTAATACTTAGAGTAGAAATCAAGCACGACCCTATCAAGGGGGCCAAATGCAAAAAGGAGATAGGTATACGTTCAAGAATCCATCAGTAGAGTTCTGTAATACTATCATCTGGGGAAAGCACCTGCAGCGTCATCCCCTCGCTCCATCCGCAGTATATCTTCACCATCTCTAGATGTTCCTCTCTTATCAAAGACACGGTCTTTAAAGTGAACTCCCAAGGATCCTGAACACTAGGAGTGGAACTCCACCCCCCCTGTCGGTCCGGCCCCGAAGTAGCTATCATGGCTATGGATAATTGACAGACTAAAGCAAGGACGTGCGCCAACACTTTTTGTGCCTGAAGAGACAAAGAACCCGACGCCAAGGTGGAGGGATAGCTATCCAAAAGAGTGAGGTCTCCCAAAGAAGCAAAAGCCACCCCACATATATATGGGAAAACAGCAGCAATTCACCTATCCAAAGTAATCCCCGGGAGGCCAACGACCTTGGTACAGATCCCAGGGTGGCACTCGACCACAGAGGTATCCATCGACATGAAGTTAGGCCCTAAGGAGTCAACCGTATCATCTCCAGCCTTGAGTAGTGCCCAACCTCGAGGATCTCCACCAAAAAAGAAGTTAGTCTTCAGAAAGCCTTCAACGCTATCATAGAACTTGAGGCGGTACCCGATCTCATGGTTTTCCTTTTTAAAAAGAAAAGTAAGCACGCGAAGCTCCGATCATGAATGATCGAAGGGGCTCGAGGCATCGCCTAAGTATAGGTAGCCCCTCAATGGAAGTCTATCCACTACGTTTTAAAAGGATACCTACATCAAGTTCAAAGCAAACCCCCGGATACCCGAAGCTGACCTTCGCTCAGGATACCACTCTTAAAAGCTCCAAAAATTAGCGTACTATCTCCATACGACTCTAAGGGCCCGACAGCCCGAGTCTATCAGATCAATTCAGGTTTGGTCCGAGGTATGATGATGGGCTCAAAAAAGATCCATATCAATCGGCAGAGGATAAAAAAGAACGCTCGCATTCGAGTTAGATATCAACGGTCAACAACAAAGGAAAACATTCAAAGGCCTCAAAACGCACGAGAATATACAATAATATGGCAAGAATCAAAAATAGAAATCAAGGAAATATCTTTATATTTGTAGATATTCATGTACAACATCCCTCGAGGGGTCATTATATACAATTACAAAAGCCTACAGAGGTTCTCTACACAAAAACGTAGGAATGAAAGAATTTACATGTGATAAAACCTGAGAACCCTATCCATTCTTGAATGTCAATCTCTGTTATCAGCATCCTCGAGCACCGCCCCCTCAAGCTCGCATCCTCGAGGGAGATTCATTCGATCGCCATCTTCTCTAGGTTCCTAGCTCAATCCCATGGAAGGTCCCCGCCGAGGGAAAATATGAAGAAGAGGAAAAGGAGGGGATACACAGGAGGCAGAGAAAACAGACATGGCCTGCCAAAGGTTGAAGATTCGGCGGGCCCCAGCCTCAACGGCCGGTAGTGCTATTTTATCCCTTGGGAAAGGAAAACCCCAAGGGATGAAGTGCAACACTAGGCCTAAGTAGGAGAGTGAGAAGCGGTGCGTAGTCCGAATGACTGTCTACAAAAGGGGAGAATCGATTCCCCATCTATCACCATCTCAAGGCCAATGACAACAGCAACAGCAAACGTAACAACAACCACAGCAGCAACAGGACAGCACTATCGTGCTCGACAAAGGGAAGCTCCGGGAAGAGACCACAATACAGCCTATGTGAGCTCTATCGAATGCCTTGAGGCCATGAGCCCCAAGCATAATGTTCAAGGATAGAGGAAGATGATAAGAAGAAAGGGGAAAATGATCCAATGAAGGTACTTGGATAGAAAAAACAACGCCAAAGCACCCCTATTTATAATGGGTAACTGTTGAGTTATTTAACAGTTTTTGCTTGTTAAAAAAAATTATAGAGGGTAACGACACGGTCATCGAGGATTTGGAAGACTGATCGGCGGACGCAATTACTGCATTCTTGAAGAACCGAATTGATGACGTTACATTTACCTTGGAGAACAGTAATCGACAGTGCATTGAATGAAGTCAAAATGCACAAGTCCATGGGACACCCCGATTGCAACAAAAGCTCGTGCCACAGGTTGCATCATTAGTATGACATCACCGTAAGAAGCTCGTGGAGTCAGGTGTCAGAATCATTTCCTATCGCTTTATTCTGGGAAATATGGAGACTATCTGTATGCGGCAAAACCAAAGGACTTAATTTCTCGCTATCAAGCCACTTCAGAAGAATGCCTCGAGATCCCGAGGTCATGGAACTGCGACCGAGTCCCCTCCCTCGGGGCTCGTCGAGGCCTGACTCGAAGAAGACGAAGGTCGAGGAAGAAGGGGAAGTTCCCAAGGAACACCGCTAAGTCTAATAGAGCCGGCCTATCTAGAGCCTATGCTGAAGCATCCCGTCTAGCTGTCCCATCCCCATACTTTCAATTAATGCACGTTGTACTGTAACCGAGTTCCCCTCTTATATAAAGGGAACCCATACTACTTTGTACGGGGCTGATGTTGCTCCAACTATTCTCCACAAGATCAATAATATCTCTCTCTCTCTCTCTTTTCTCTCTAACTTCCTCGTTCTTACTAGCTCGAGGCTACTCTTAGCGTTCATTTCTTTCATACTTGTTCTTTATTTATTATTTGTTATTGGCCATAAAGAGCCTCACTTGATCATATCTCAACTGTTAACCCATCCCCGACTACCCTCGATAGCTCGAGACTGAGCCGGATATCGGCCCCGAGGCTCCTTCATCGACCAGTACGAGGCTCGGGCAGCAAGCCCCTGTGTTTGATTACTGCCCCGTTTTATCTTGTATCTCTTCATTAAATTTCATACTCTTAGCATCAACTGGTCTAACAACTAGCATAAAAATAGATCACGTATTTTTAGAATCCCATTTACAAATTTAATTGTTGTTACCATTTTCATGGTAAACACCGTGTTAATTAATCAAAAATTAGAAGAAACGCTCGCAACCAGGCTTGACATTTGCACCAATCGGTTGGGTCATACACTCAGACTCTTCACAAACATAGATAAAGGGAAATATAGCATACATCAAAGACAAAATTGAAGAAACATCTTTATATTCATAAACACTTGATTACTTAGCCCACGAGGGGTCCTTACATATGATTACAAAATCCCATAGGGGTCCTTACAAAAAAACAAAGAAGCAAAAAGGTACACATGTAGTAAAATTCTAGAGCCTAGCCTATTCTCGAGGGTGCATCCTCGGTGGCAGTATCTTCAAGCGCCATATCCTCGGGTGTCTCATCTCAATCTTCCCAAGTAGTATTTTCAAGGGAGAAGATAAAGAAGAGGAAAGTGGTAGAGTAGAGAAAAATGACGCAGAAGAAGCAAAAAGGAATAAAGAAGTGGCTGGGTAAAAAACCTGGCTAGTATGGATTTGGCAAGTACTACTAATGCGAAGCCACTTCTTGAGACGTTACACCGATGCGAGATGCAACAGTTAGTAGATAGTATCACCTCACTCCATGTAATGCAAAAGGAGTGAGGCGTCGCACCGGGTAGTGGGGGGTGAGCAGCAGTGTAAAGTCCAACACCCCTCTGAGCAGCATTCTCCCGAGCCGGGAGAAATCAGCCCCCTTACCTCGTCGTCTCGAGTCAACGACGATAGAATTAACAATAATAACAATGACAAGACGGTGTAATCTCGCTCGGCAAGAGAAAGCCCAGGAGAAAGGTCATGGCGTGGCTGATAGGAACGCCGCCATATAACCTTAAGGCCATGGGCCTTAAATATGATGGATGAGGGTGGTGACAAGGGAAGGATGGATAGATATGGGAAGGCACTTGAATAAAAAGCTGGTTCCAGGAGGCTCCCATATATAGGAAGGGCAGCAGCGTAACCGACAGTGCCATTACTGTCTTTGAAAAACGTATCGGCAGGCGTATTTAATGCGTCCTTGGGAGCTGAACCGACGACAACATTATGGCTTTGAAGAATAAGAAACGGTAATGCTTTGAATGATTCTGGAAAGATGAAATGACAGGACGTTTCGTTTATCACGGAGGCTTGCATCATCGGTATGATGTCATTGCGGGAAATTTGGAAAGTTGGTTATCAAGGTCGTTTCTTATCGTTCTACTCCAAGAAACACGGGGACTATCTGTATATGGAAAAATCGAAGATTCATGTCGTTACGATGCCTCGCAAGTGTGTCTCGAAGACTCGAGGCCATGATCGAGTTTAATCTCTCATGGGTCATCGACGCTCGACCTTGAAGCAATATAAATCTACGATTGCGAGGAGAGAGTGGGGAGTTCCCAAGGCATGCAGCTGCAGCCGACAAAGTCTGTCAGGATAGGCCTAAACACGAATCAGGGCGTCAACTAGTTGTCCCATCTCCATAGCTTTATAATTAATGTATTTTGTACTATATTGGGATCCCCTACTCCCTCATATATAAAGGGGATCCTTGTTGTTTTTGTAAACATCTGTTGCTCCATACTAAATATACAAGAATATTATCTCTACTCTCTAACACATTCTCTTGATATTATTGCTTCCATTTATTGTCTTCATTCATTGTTCTTTATTTATTTCTTATTATTGGCCATAAAGAGCCATCATTGATTTTATCGTAACTGTTTGTCGTACATCGATCGCCCTCAATAGATCCCAGTCGAGCATCAGAATCGACCTCGAGGCCCCCAAATTGACAAGCTCGAGGCCTCGATTGTTAACCTTTCGGTTTGATCAACTTTTTCTCAAACTCTTATCTCATTTCTGAGTCTTTCACATAGCATCAACTGCCTAACAACTAGCATAAAAATAGATCACGTATTTTAAGAGTCCCATAATCAAATTTAATTGTTATTACCATTTTCACGGTAAACAAGTATAAAGATATAAAGAGATAGTGGATCTCCTTGACTGATGCCTCTTGAAGTTGAAAAAAATGTTGTTGGTTGGCCATTGATTAAGATTGAAATTTAAGCGGTAGTGATACATGACATTATGAGCTTTATAAGCTTTGGAGGTAGTTTGAAATATTGAAGTGTGTCATGTATAAAACGTCGCTCTAGTTTATCAAAAGTTTTTTCTAAGTTCAATTTTTGCAAGAAAGCTGCATGGATTCCTCGCTTCTTTCTAAAGTGATGCATAATTTCTTGCACTATAATTGCATTGTCTGAGGCTCTTCTATGAGGTAGGAAAGCTGACTGATCAGGACTAATAATGTTGATTAGGAAAGGTTTGATGTGTTTGACAATTATTTTAGTGGTTAATTTGTAGAGTGTGTTACAAAGGATAATTGGTCTGTATTGTGTGATTAATGAAGGTTGTTGTGTTTTAGGAATTATACATAAGTAGATTTTTTAATTTCGGAAGGAATTTGTTGAGTGCTAAAAATTCCTTCACAAAAGGTAATAATTTGGGATTTAACTTGAGGCCAATATTTCTGAAAAAAATACGGATGTAACCCGTCTGGGCCTGGTACTTTAAAAGGTTGGAAAGATTGAAGAGTTTCAGTAATTTCCATGTGTGTAATTTGTTTTTTAACCACTGAGTAATCATTGGAGTTGTTTGGGTCTGTGTTGTAGGGTGTGATTGGGTGATGGGAGTAAGTAGTAGTGAATAGTGTGTGGTAGTAATATTCAATAGAAGTATTAATATCTTTTTGGTCTAGTATCCAATTTCCAACTGAGTCTTTTAGATCCGTGATACGGTTCCGTCTGCGCCTCTGCAGGGCTGTTAAGTGAAAAAAATTTGTGTTGGCATCACCATATTGAAGCTAGTTTATCCTTGATTTTAACTTCCAAAATTCTTCTTCAAGTTTTAATAGATCATTAAATTGATCAATAAGGTCTTTTACTAGATTTTGGAGGAATTGGCTAATTGGATACTTGGTAGATTTTTGTATTCCTTGTAGCCTAGCTAGCAGAGTATTTTTTTTCTTAAAAATGTTATCAAAAGTAATCCTATTCCATTCAATAATATGTTCTTGAAAATCTTGAATGGCCTACAGGGTAGGTTTATTAAGGGTCCAATTTTGGGTAATAATAGAAGAAAATTTAGGGTAAGTGGTCCAAATTGTTACAAACCTAAATATTTTGTCCCGAGGAGCTTAGTGCTTTTTTAAAGTTAATAGTAAGGGACCGTGGTCTGAGTGAGTTCTTGGCAGATGATGCACTGAAGCCTCAGGATAAAGTTTGAGCTATTCGTAATAAGTTAATCATCTATCTAAACGTTCTAGAATTCTATTAACTATTTGACGATTATTAGACCAAGTGTATCGACAAGAGTAAATTTTTATTTTGCTTATTTTGTTACTTTTTCTTTTCTTTCCGTTAGTGCTCTTTTTTTAAAATGGCTTTTACTTCTTTTCTTTTTTTGGTTTAAATGAAGAAATAAGAAAGTAAAATGCTTAGCTAAAAATATTAGTCAGAACTTTTAGACATAGATATTATATACATAAGAAACCTAAACATTTACACTATAGTTTAATTTATACTAAGAAACATACTATAGCATACATTTAAAATTAGAAGAAACCAAATATATATTTTTTTTCTTTGTAAGTTTTCTTCTATTGGAACAAAAGTTATACTCTAATAATGTGAATATTTTTTGTAGTTTTTTATTTTCTTAAATTAAACCTATTAAGAGAAAAATAAAAGTTTAAAATATTAAAATTATGCCTAAAAGAAATATTTATCCTAAAATAATGTAAAATTCGGGTGTGGTCAAAAATAAGTTATACCCACGCTCGGGTGACTGATTTGGTGCAGGGGGGACAAAGTGCCCCTATTGTTTCTTTTTTGTCCCCCAAGTCAGGGTTCAATCCCCATAGAATTTTTTTAATTAATTCCTTGTATAATTAATAAATATATAAATGTTCAATTCCCATGCCGTTTTTAATTAACAACAAAACTCTACGACCTTTCCTTCTTTCCAATTTAACAAACAAACACGTATTTTTACTTTTTTTTTTTAAATTGTCTCTTGCCCGAGTCTTTTTATTTTTATTCTCTTAATCATTCTTTTGAGAACAAAAACTTTGAAGTCCTAAAACAAAGTATTTGTGACTCGTCTCTCTCGGCTCTGAGGCTCTCAATGGATTCAAACAGCAAAACTCCCAGCTCAATTAAGCGTTGCCATTAAAAAAAATTGAATGATTTTGTAGTTTACTATATAGAGCATGAGATATTTAATGATGTAAGTAATGGCGCTATTATTGACCGTTTTCAAGGTATGAAAACTTGTCGAGGAAAACTCTATAGTGACTGATATTTTTTGCGAATATAGTATTAATATAATTTACTCGTCAACTTCCATAAAATTTTACATTATAATGGAACCAAACATCTATCTTAAATATAATAGTGCAGCCATGTTCTTAAAATCTCGGATACGTCTCGGCTAGTAGACCTTAGTTTTTCTTATGGTTAACTTAACTAAACATGGTATAATCGCGCGGTACGGGCAGAAGCGGATATAAGATTTAAACTTTATATGTTCAGCCTTTAAGATTCTTAATATTGAACTCGTTATATTTTTAAAGTTATGGGCTCATATCGTTGTTGCAATTTTAATAAATTTGTACGCATAAATTTATGCACGGTATCAAAAGTTATGGGTTTAATTGAATTTGTTAGAATCACAATTTACATCTACAACTGAATTTCCCTCTGTTTTAGCATTGAATGAGTGCGGCTACAGTCAAATACAAATGCTCTCCTCCTTCATATGCGCAAGTAAAATGCAAGCATTTCTAGAAGGCTAATACTGCCCGAGAGATCTCTTCCAATTAGCTCCAACTTTGAGAGCTTGGATTAGGATTTGTATCACTGCAAAAGGTTTCTCTAAGTTTCTGTTCGTCTCTTCTAAAACTTTTACTGAAAGCTGTCTGTTTTGTCTTCCTAAGCAAGGAAGTATGTTTTTATTTTTTTCCTAGAAAGGTATATTCATTTCGCCAATGATCTTGTTCGCAATCCTTTTGCAATGTTGTGTGTGTGTGTGTGTATATAACCTGTATACAGCTGTGCCTGCAATGAGAAATTTCCAACTGATCGAGAAAAATATTTTACCGAACCTTTTCTTCTATCCTCGGTCGTAATTCATTACTATGTGCAAATCCAGATCTACCAAAAGACAGACTGCATTGATTGATAAACGTGTCTTTCCTAGTTTAAACTGTCTGATTATGACATGCATATTGATGAATTTCTCAAATTTGCAGGTACTTATTTTTATACATATGAGGGTTGATAACAGCCGCTACATTATTGGTCACTGCATTTTCTACACCCTTGCTTCCATTTTGTGCAGCTTGATGTAGAGAAATCTTGATTTACTTTTATGCAATCGGAGCTCGTGGATTTCCCTGTCCTTATATCTTATTTACATCTATGCAAGCCAAATTAAACATACTCCCCAAGCTCTGTGGTTACTGGGTCTTTTGTGGACCATAGGCAACGTTTTCAACTCTTGCTCAAACAGCTGGCCAGAGATTGGTTCAATATGCCCTCGAGAATCCAACAGGACTTATATTCATGGAAGGTAGTTAATTACATCTTAAATATGGTTTAATAATGAGCTTTAATTATATGACTTTGCTTTTTTTTTTTTATCTTTAGAACAGGACATTGTTATTGGGATTAGAACTTATTTAGGGTGTTAGTCCGTCACTACGGTATGATATTTAGACGTTTCGATTCGGTATTTTCGATATTTGATTCCTTAAAATGCTATACCAATATCATACGTAATTAAATTCGTCATGGTTCGGCTTTTCTCCTTTTGATTTATTCGACTTGAATATTAACTAGTACACAAATACATAGACTATAGTATTCTTAATTAAAGTACTCAAAACTACATTCTAGGCCCACCTGATTGTTGACAAAATCTCTGTCTAAACCTAGCAAGTATCAACTTAAGGAAAATTAAAAAAGTACATAAAGGAATAAATTTGATCATTGAAAATACCTTGTTACTTAGGATTAATTGCTGAACATAGAAAATACAACAAAGAGTAATCCACCAAAAGCAACAATAGAAGAGTAACGTAGTAAGAAATATCCTAAAATCGTACGTAGAACTTAGAAGCTGGTGTCATCTCACTTCTTCTAGGGCTGGTAATATTTGGGGCTCTACTATTAAACGCTACTAGCTTTACAGTTCCTTTTCTGACCCATGCAATTGAAGCAACTATTTTAATTGTAGGAGAGTTGCAAAAGGGAGATATCTCCAGTATTTAAGAGTAGAGAAATTCTAGTCCATACATTTTCACCTACGTTATTCAGTGCTGATATAGTATAGGCTTCAAGCTACTACCCTCTCTTGAACTTGTATGGTTATGAACCATAATTTCAAAAGCCTTGCTTGCTTCCAGCTACACCTTGCTGAATACATTTGTCAAAAAGATTTAAATTATGCTCTACATAGGTAGGAAGACTCTACCTATTTAGAACTCTCTACCATTACCAAGGGCATGAATGCATAGCTTATTACTGTACCTGGGCAATAAATGAATAACAGTGAGCCAGAACGCAAGAGATGCATAATCACCAATATTTATGGTTGCAATTCATAATTTCAATCTGCCCTCCAAAAAGAGTACACACTAAAACACCAAATAAAAAGATTGCCATGCAAGGGCTAGGGGTAATGCAATTGAAATATGACAAATGCACCAAGGAGTTGTTATAGGTCCAACCAAAAATAAACCATAAATTATCCACAAGTAACATGTCAGCCAACTTGTTCAGAATCATCACTCAATGAAACCACCTTCCAATCCTAGTGCGCTTGCCAGATGACACCACTTTTCTTCTGCTTCGAAGACATGTTTGCTCCATCAAACCCTAAACTGAAAGTTCAGGTATGGCAGAATCAACTTCCACAAGATTATGCACCACATCACTGGACCTCTTCCTCTTGTTTGTCTGCTTGGTTTCAGTCTCAGTGATAGGCTTCGCACCTTCTTTATCATCCTCCACACGTTTATCAGTTTCAGCAGCTTCTTCAGTTGGAGCCTCATCTTTTCCATCTGAACCACCATCAACATCTTCATTCAATCCTGCATTTTCTTCCTCAATTTGGCGCTGCAATGATTCTATTACGTTCATCAACTCTCTATTAATCTGCCAACAAAACAACCTTCAGTGTAAGACTAAAACTTATATACTCAGACGTACAAAAGTCTCTTGTTTCAACAAATACCAAGGAATAATTAAGTTTTGCTTATGACATTAATATATCAACTACTGAGATAGTAATTAGTAATAATCGGATTTTGGAGCACCACAAAGTCATCATGTAAATTGTGAATTAGGTACCTGAGGGTTCTGGAGGAAATCAGATATATCAGTCGGGCATGACGGGCATTTCATTATATTTTTTTGCACTCGTAATGTCCGTCTTCCTTCACCCCTCTGTCTTGTAAAAGACTGTCCTGCAAAGGCACTTTCCAAACATGCCTTGCAGAAGTTATGAGCACATGGAGTGGTAAGTGGGAGATTCATCACTTCTCGGCAAATAAGACAGCTAAACTCTGCACCATCACATCATTTCATGGATATAGAAAATTAAATTGAAGACATTATGCAATCACTAACGATCAAAAGGAAACCTAAAATCAGATATACCACATACGGCCTAGTTAAATCATATTAGAAGGCAAAAGATATAATGACTAGCATTGAATGAGAAGTATACCTTTCAAAAGCCTTTGCTTCACAGACACTGTATTTTTCTTTGATCTAACTTTCCTCACTTTTGTTCCATCATCATCATTTTGACATTGAATAGGTTTTCGACTATTAGGAGGAGCTTTTTTCCATATCCAACAACTCTTCTCCTCCTGTAAAACAGAAACCATATATTACAAAAAGTGCCAACATTCATACAATGTATGATTCACATATAATAAAGTTGATTATAAAAATGTCACTGCATTTACAGAAAGAATGTAAATACTCCAATTAAATTGGCAAAATTAATCACACAATCTGACAATCAGCATCCTTTAATGTTCTAAATTACCACACGGAAAAACTACTGCAGATTCCAAATATCATGCTACAATTATCTAGCTTCTCACATCATAATCCCAAGCCGGAGATCCCTTTCTTTCAGTTATATCTGTAGCACCATTTAGCTCTTTTATGGAAGGCAAGGCCCTAGGACGGTCCCCATGCTCATCACTGCCAATATAACAAGGTTAATTAAATAAAAGAAAATCCCAAAAAGAAGGGGATAGACATTTGCAAATAAGTAAAAATGCACAAATAAAAGACCTAGTCCATGGGGCAGGTTCATTATCACAGCGCACAAAAAGATATCGACACACTTTGAATCCCTGCACAAATGTCAAAGACACGTAAATGATTGACATAGATGGAGAATCGGAGATACAGATGCATAAAGATTTGAACAAGAATTTCAAACTTGTTTTCCAGCTTTCCGCCAGCATTTTTCAATCCTGTAAACCCCGTCGTATCGTACTCCCTTCTCTGGTGCATAAGAAGAACGCTTCTCCTTATGGGACCTATATATATAAGAAAAGGATAAAACTTGTGCATTAGAAATGCACCCCCAAGAGCAATGAAAAAGATCTGAGACTTGATGTAAATATTTGCAAATCCCACAAATAGACTACTAGTAACTCAACTAGTGGATGCTGATAGAAATTATTTTGTTATCAGAGGTCAAGACATTTCAATAGCAGAAAGTCGGCATCCTGAAGCTAAAAAGTAGATTGCAACATAGATCGCATAACAATTACCCTACTTGCTACTTTAAAAATTTGGAGATAACAACAGCAATTGCACGGAATGTCAAGAACAATCACAACTACATCAGCTATTCATGCAAACCTGGTTGCTCTGACATGAAACTTAACATCTCTATGATACATAACATCACACTGTGGAAGATAAATAAGCCAACGACACATACTTTATTGACCAACCCAAGAGTGCCTAACACAATAATAATTCAGCCAATCTCCAGTCAAAAGAAGGGATAGCAAGAACCGTTTCAGTTATCTACCTTTTTAATCAAAATGTTAAATGCACCAACTGACCTCACAACTCGGACAGGATAACCCTTGAGACAGCTGACACGTAAAGCTTCATTAAGCTTATCAAATTTCTGGTCAAATGATTGTAACTTGTTTGTTCGCTTGTTACCACTCAAGTCTCTTCCACCACTAGCCAACACAAATAAACATAAAACTACTTAGAAGGGTACCTCAGCAGAAACCAGCAGCACCAAAAGTTATCAGTGTAAATAAATAAACAAATGCAAAACCAAGCATTAATCTGGACTCACTTTTTAGTAAACAAAAGTGAAGAATCCAGCTTAACCACAACTTATAGATACTTTACACGAGTATGGTGCTCAAAATACAAGAGACAATGGAGAATAGAAATTCAACACAGCAAATGCATCATAAGTGGAATATTATGCATAGAGTAAGTTTGAGAAAACGAGTTGCATGCAAGGTGAGCTAAGGGAAACAACAGAAGGTACATACATCAAACAAAAGATAAAGACAAGCAACAAAGACAAAACTTCACCTTCCAGTATAAAGAAACCATTCACCATGGTCCTCATCATCTTCGTATCCGCCAGAAAGTGCAACAGACTGGGCCCCATAATCTGACTGGCCAGCAATTCCAGCCACATGAGGGAAATGAGCCCCCCATTGCCGGCACTCAAAACGATCCTCCCAAGTCTCACCAACTAAGACGCCCAAGTTGCGGTCTGGATCATTCTCTGCTGAAATTGGTCCAAAATGGTCACCAGGGATTGTGACAAAAATCTTCCCACTGCAAGCATTAGCCTTTCCAGACTTTTTTGCACGCTCAGTGGTGAAAGCTTTGTCGGGTCTATTTTGGTTGTGAATGAAATGGGCAACTTTTGATGTCCCCCCAGAAGCACCAGATCGTAGTGTTCTTGCCATTCTTATGGCAATGACCAGAGCAGAGTTAATTCGAGGCTGGCTTGCCATTTTCGGCGGAATAGGGGTGCGACAATTAGCACATGTGCTCTTCCGCTGCCCAATCCACTTTTGGAAACACTTCAAGCAAAAGTTATGACCACAAGGCGTCTGACATGGAAAAGATAATAGTAGTGAGATGGAGCAGTGTGAAGCCTCCAAATTAAATAACTATTCCTTCAAAAGGAAATGAGCCTTTATCCAACAAAGGATCAAAGATCACTTGTAAGCAAGTGATCAACCAAGTAGGTAAAATATTCCTAATGCCTATTCAATTGGACTTGAGTGGTCCAAATCATGTATCTCATACAAACCTACCAATATTTTAGTACTCAAACATCATAGAAACAAAATGATTAAAAAGAAAATCAAAAAATAAAGACATGAGATACCACATACACCATTTGATGTAACAATGATTACTGGAACAGGAATAGACAGGGAAGGGTGAATCCCTTAGAGATGGGCATCTATGCTTATTTAGAGCAAAGCTATTTATTGATGTCAATTTAGATATATTCATCGGCATGCAACTTATCTCACTGTCCATTTTCCCACTATTTCCTATTCAAGAATTGTCCTCTCTAACAGCACTAGGGAAGGAAACTTAATGACAACAAAAGAAGTATGAGCATTTCACAATCAAATAAGCCCTGGAACTCACCTCCATTCAACAAAGAAATTTCACATATGAACTCTTCTCAGGATCGGACACAACAATACAAGTAACATATACTATCTAGGAAGCATAAAGCAAGGACATTTCAGTAACTGAAATTAAGCATAAGGTTTTGAGTAACATTTATCAAAAAAAAAAAACAAGGTCTCTTCCTGTTCTTCTGATTAAGCATAAAACTTTATGAGTCCAAAACATAAGGTTCTTTGTGTTCCAAGTTACAGATGTGAACCTAGAAGGAAGTCATCTCGGGAGTGAAATGGAAATATTTCATGCTAAGCATCTATGTGAGGCCCCTTGCGATAATGGCAAATCAGGAATAGTATATCTTTAATACAAAATGAGGAGAATCAAACTAAAACGTAAAATTGAAAAAGGGAAAGGGGACAAAGCAAGGAAAGGACAAAAAAAATTGAAAAGGCGATATACCGTGACAGGTCTCTCCGGCAGTTGCATGCACATAGAGCAGTTCAAACTTCCATCGAGAATGTTGAGAACATCGTTGTCTGTATTGACAACCTCCAGATTACTGGCTTTAGCACTTCCGCTCAAGAGCTCTTGTCGTTGCTTGGCCTTCTCTTGTTCGGTGAGCGACGAGTCGGATTCTATGGCCCGAATGGCGGCGATCAAATCGCTGCCAGACGACGAGGAAGCCGCAGCAGCATTCTGTTTAACGGCGACCCGGGGGGCATCGGGAGGCAAGGAGCAATCAGGACACTCCCAGTTGACGGCGTCGGCCATGGAATTGGGAGGAGCAGAGAGGCAGGTGACGTGCCAGGGAGTGGCACAAGTCTTACAGAGGAGGGATTCATTCTCCGATGGCTTCGTTTTGCACACCATACAGACGCCATCGCCGTCGCATGGAAGGTCGCTATCGTGCGCCATTGGAGTGGTTGAGGACAGCAAATATAAGGTAAAGTTTAGGGGAAAATAAAGCCAATGAAGTAGAGTGAGAATGAGAGAGGGCGTGAGAAAAGAGAAGAGACGATTGGCGATTTTAAATAGGGAGAGAAGAAGTGGACTATTGCCCAATGGACGCAGGGAGATGTTTTTCGATTAAAAAAAATTGGTGTGAAAATTTAGGTCAAATTTTCAAATTTTAGTGTTCCCTCTATTTTCCTGTGGATCTATAAATGGCAAACTACTTACTATTTAATTTCTCTATAAGTAATTTCCTTAAATTTTATCTACAAATCTAGGCTCAAATGTTAAAATCTGCAAATTAATTAAACTTCTTCCATTTATCACTGCATTTATTTTAAGAACTTAACCACGAGAAATTAAGGTGTCACTTTTCCATATTGACCTTTCTAATTCTACTAATTTTTTTGTAAATTTTACATGTCGTTATACATTTCAATTACGATGGAACCATATCAAAATATATTGTGTTATTTCCTTTAGAACTTGATACAGCAACTAGCGAAGCTTTGCAAGTGCATGATATTCTACAACATTGATGTAATCCTGTAATGGTGAAGGATAGTTCAAAAAAATTGTAAAATTCAAAAAAAAAAAATAAGTGAAAACGGTATTTTAAAATTAGAGTTGTGTTTGGACATAAATATAATTTTGAGTTGTTTTTGAATTTTTATAAGTGATCTGGGTTAAATTTTTTTAAAATAATTTTTTGAAGTTTTACAAATTTTTAAAAAATTCCAAAATTCATCTTCAAATGAAAATTCAAAATTTATGGCCGAACACTTATTTCGAAAAAAGTAAAAAATGAAAAAATTACCATCGCGAGACGAGCTCTTAGTGGCCATTTGGACATAAGAATTGTAAAATTTTTAAAAAATGTGAAAAAAAATTCATTGCCGATCGGGCTCTTCATCTCATGAAGATGAATAATCATAACTCAATGGGTCGTAAATTAAAAGTTTTCCGTTTTTTAATTCTACTCATCTTTTTGTTGCATGTTCTAAAGTAATTGTTTACCTTGAAAATTATAATTACAATTAAATTTGATTTTGCGGTTCTAAAAATACGTGATTTATTTTTATACTAGTTTTTAGGCAGTAGATGCTAAGTGTGAGACTAGAAAATAAAATAAGAGCTTGAAGGTCGAGCGCTATGCAAATCGAGTAGCCAAGAATCGGGGCCTCGAGCTAGCTTATACTGGGCCTCGAGGTCGAACTAAAGCGTTAGGCTGTGGATAGCCGATGAAGAACTAACAGCTCTAAGAGCTTTAATGAGGGCTCTTTATGAGCTTTAGTGAGGGCTCGTAAAATCGGACTCTCCGATTTTAGCCGTATACAGATAGTCCCCGTGTTTCTTAGAATAGAATTATATGAAATGACCTTGACATCGACTTCCTTGAGCCTCTCATGATGACATCATGCTTATGATGTAAGATTTTTTGATGACTGAAACATCACATCAGTTCATCTTCCAAGAAGCATTCAATACACTGACGGTTTATTTTCCAAAAATATCTCCGCCGATTTGTTTCCCAAAAAACATTGATTGTGCCTGTCGTTACAGTTCCCAAAGGTATTGATTGCGCCGTCGGTTACATTACTACCATTTCTATAAATGGGAGGTTACTTGAACAAAAATTCCACCTAGTCATTCTTCAACAGCTTTTAACCTTTTTCTTCACTTCATCCTCATCCAAACTCTAATTTCCATAGTTCAAGCTTGTGACCGTAAGGTCACACGGTAGTGGTTTTGCTAGTTATACCATGGCTCTTTTTCAGAGCTTTTCCCCATTAAGTGGGATCGTACTGATTTGTTATTATTGTTGTGGGCCCGAAATAATGAGAGGGGGTTTCAAATTATTCCCGTATCAGAGGATATGTGGACTGTGAACCGCTGCTCATCTTTTTCATCCTGGTATGGCACCTCATTCCTTTTGCTTTCCATGGAGTGAGGTGGCATTATCTACTAACTTTTGCATCTCACACCGATGCAATATCTCAAAAAGTGGCTTCACAATAGTAGTGCTGACGAGACTCATACTCGCCAAATTTTTTACCAAGCCACCATTTTTCCTGCTCGTTAAAAGCTTTTGCTTTTTGATAGGCTATAGCTGTCTCGCAGGAGTATCTCAGAGATATTGCTTTGAAGATAGAAATGGGGTCCTCGCGGGAACGGTTTTCACAGATGTCGCATCTGAGGATGTACCCTCGAAAGTAGTTTAGGCACTTTAACTTTTGTTTTTGCTTCTTTATTTCTATATAAGGACCCCTCGTAGGCTTTTGTAATCATTGCTTATTAATACAACAGTTTCTTCAATTTACTTTTGTCTTGTGATGGATTCCCTCTTTGCCTCTGTTTGCGAAAAATCCAACCGTGTGACTTTATCGATCATTCTGAATACTGGACTCGGACATAGGAATTCCTTTGGTTCTCGATTGGTTTAATATGATATTCCCTGAAATGCTTTGCCATTCCTCGGACTAAGTGTGGATTGATCTGATATAAACTTAGGTCGCCAGGACTTCCATGTTTGAATTGAATAAGAGCAGGCCTCGTATTTCTTCAAATTAAATCTTAGCCCTTTTATGCACCGTTGATTGTCCCCGAGCAAAAGTTCGCTTGATCATCGAAAATAAAGATAGCCCTTAGGCTTTTTGCAAATAGTCCCTGAGTGAGGATACACTCGAACTCGAGTGGCCATTGGGCTTAGTAATCAAGAAAGCGTTTAAACTCTAAATAAAGATAATCTTGAGGCTTTATTAATAATCCTCATATGAGAACTGACCCGGACTTAGGTAGCCCGAGGGACAAAGAATCGGGTGAATGACTCGCACTTATAATAGTAAAGATCCTCGAGATCGGGCACCATCTCGAGGCTAGGTTTATGTGGATAGCTCCTTAGAGCCTATCGTTATAGTAGCAGAAATTCTCGAGATCGGGCACTATATCGAGGCTAGGTTGATATAGGAATCTGTGACCCCTCGAACGTTATACGACAGCATCATTCGTATGACGCGACCATGAAGTGACCAAGGTGGTCTTGCCGGTACACTTCTCCAAAAATGATCATGGCCTAGTCATAATTAATTGGCCTTTAGAGTAGGCGGACAGTTGTCGCTTGCTCTATATATGAGTTTGATTTCCTCTTATTTGAGGATTACGCTACTTTGAGCAGTCAGCTCTTTCACCATTTTATTTCGAAGCTTTCACCTAAGTTCTCATTTCCTTTTTCATGTTGCACCATAATTATGGTTGCTACACCCAAACCCATTCATTAGGAAGAGGAGAGTTTCGCCTTTGCTTTCCTCTCGGTCGGTGGTACACCGCAGGCATCCAGTGAGATAACCTCGAGATGTTTCATTTCGATGAAGGACTTTTCATTAGAGAGACCTCCCAATGTTCAGGGCCATTGGGAGCATGCATCAAGGTCCATTTCATTAATAGGAGAAGAACACCTCGAGGCAGTGAGGAGAGACTGCGGATAGGGAGAAATGGCAGTACTGCAAGTACTTTTTCCGGAAGAGAACATCATGGCTCATGTAGAGGGTTTTTTGAACGTATATATGTACCCTTTTATGTTGGGCCCTCTCAATAGAGTCGTGCTTGATTTCTGTCAAAGATATCGGGCTACCCTAGCATAGGTTCACCCGTCGTTCTGGAGGATAGTATTGATGATGAGGTTCTTTGCGAATGAAGAGTTCACCCTTAGCCATCTCATCAGATTGTACCAGCCATTTCCTTAGAGAGGCCTGATAACTTTACGATATCGATTCTCCTGGCCCTTTGTTGCTGATGATGAAAAAGATGGGGACCGATGATGGATGAGTCGATTTGTCAGAGTACCGACCGTCGATATTATCCCCGTGGAGTTCCTGCCATTTCCTGAAAAATGAAATTGCACACGTAAGTGGTACACTTGTGTTTTTATTATTTTTGTTCACAGTGGAGGCGGACTCCGCAAAGACGTTTCCTTTTTCCTTATTACAGCAATCCCGTGGATGCCATACGAGGTCCCTGACCTGGCGGATTGGACTTGGAAGATGATAGCTCGCTCGACCTACGATGGGCGTAAGTGGCGAGACCTGTCGAAGGGTAGATCGGAAGCAAAACACCATAGTACATGCTGTGTGGTTTATTTTCTTTGAAAATTACTTTCTTTTACATGTATTGACTCCGTCACCGCAGGAATTGGAGAATTTCCTGAGAAGAGATCGTGCCCCCTCGGAGAAGAGGAAGGAAAGTCGGCTTCGAGGCCAAGGAATAATAACAAACAGAAGGAATCCTTGAAGGGCGAAGGTGCTCATAGCAAGGCAAGTCCTGCCCGGAGGCTCAAAAAAGATGTATCAGCTGAGCCTGCAGCACTCGAAACTTCTAGCCTCGGAAAAAAATTTCCCACTTTGTCGTCGTCTTCTTTTCCCGTTGAAGGTACTTCGAGGGATGAAGATTTTCTGTCGCCGTCTTCTTCTCCTGTTGAAGGTACATCGGGGGATGTTCGAGGTTAGGGGTCACCTAAATCAAGTGGTATTACGAGCGATAATATTCCATCGGGAGTGATTCTACTGGGGACGATGAGACCAGACAAGTAGATATGCGCTCAACTTTTGAGGAGGCTCAGTGGCTCTGTTCTGCAGTGAGTTTTGGTCGATTTTGTTGGTTTTTCGGTTTAGCATTTTCATTTTCTCATTGAGCTTCTTTTTCATAGGCCTTTGAGAAGCTCAAGTCAAAGTTGCTCCATCGTGAAGCCATGTTTCAAAAAGCCTTGGACGGGGAGAAATCCCCCAGGCTTCTCTGTGACGAAAGGGCCAAAGAGTTGGTATACCTGCGGTACAAGGCGAGTCGAAGTCGGAACTACGAAGGCTACCTCGAGAGACACGTAACCTTTGTTTCGGGGGGATGCATGTTTCTTCTTCTATCCTTGGAGATTAATATTTTGATACTTTAGTTGCAGAGAAAGACAGATGACCTGGAATGCCTTTGGGACGAAGTTGGTCAGGCCATGTATGAGTGTAATGAGTTAAGGTCTCAGATAGATACCCACGTTGCGGCCAAGAAGAATGCTTTGGCTAAGGCTTTTGCCCTCGAGGCGTAACTCTAGAATGCTCATGAAAATAACTTAGTTTGGACGAACAGGATTGCAAGGCTCGAGTTTGACCTTTTGGAGATGAAGGCCGAGGTCATGGATGCCCGGGCTGAAGCAAAGAGACTCGAGCTAAGGCTGACAAGAAAGTGATCGTCTATTTGAAAGACGTTGTCGATGCTCGGGCTGAGGTAAGAGGGGCTTCCGATCGGGAGAGCAGAAGTAATGAATATGCTTGGTGCAGATCCCGAAGGGAAACCCTTAAGGAGATCCATGCAAGGGGTTTCGATCTCTCGGAAGAGATAGCGCAAGCCAAGGCGGATGAATACAACGCCAAGTTACTCGTATTTGATAACGAAGATAATGAGGAGGAGGCCAATGGAGCCGCAGTCCCCGAGGGGAAAGTAGAGTAGGCTTTTTCTTTTTGATTCTTTGTATAGTGTTCTTAGAGAACTTTGTGAACGAAGCCTCATATTATCTCACATATACTTATAAAAGGAAGATTTTTGATTTCATCTTTCATGCATTTCCCTTTGCTTGTGTATGTATTACTTTGTTTTGAATTTAGACGTTTGTCGCTGATTAGCCAGGTGAACTGGACTTCGAGGAAAAACCCTTAGGTTTACAAATCGGCTTTGATGCTTGTTGGGCTGGCCTGTAGGCTTTTATGCGTTGGGTCAGTACGACCTCTAACATAGGCTGACGCTTCCGCTCTTACGCGTTGGGTCGGTACGACCTCTAACATAGGATGGAACTTCGGCTCTTATGCATTGGGTCAGTACGCCTCTAACATAGGTTGGTGCTTAGGCTCTTATGCGTTGGGTCTGTACAACCACTAACATAGGCTGGTGCTTCGGCTCTTACGCGTTGGGTCGGTACGACCTCTAATATAGGCTGACGCTTCGACTTTTATGAGTTGGGTCGGCACGACCTCTAATGTAGGCTTTATTTTTCCCTCATTAAAGACTTTTTTTGAAGTTTTTATGTTCTCCCGACTCTTCAACGGTTCAAGGTTGATTGAATATAAGCCTTGAATACTTGTTAAGTCCTCCTTAGGTAGCATATAAAAGTTGCATCGTTAAAAACCTTGCTGGTAAAACCCTTATTGGGATAAAATCCGATCGAAGGAAAAGAGTGCAACGCATGCTTTAAAACCTAAGGTCTTCAAGCTAGAGAGTGTTTCAATTGTTCTAACTGGACTCCTGCACATAGTGTATATGGAGAAATAGGAAGGCTCGATTTCTCACTGTCAAGACATTTCAGAGGCATATCTCGGGGTCTCAAGAACAGGAGATCGCAACCGAACTCTCAACCTTGGGGCTTGTCGAAGACCAATTTGGAGGAAACAAAGGACAAAGCCAGGACAGAGGAAGAAGCCCTCTAGGCATGTGGCTATATCTGACAGACCCGGCCTATGTAGAGCCTATGTTGTTGCATCATGTCAATCCATCACATCACCGTACTTTGTATTTATTCTCCATATACTTGTAGCCGATACTCCCCTCCTATATAAAGGGGACTCGCCCCTTCTTGTAGAAGGTGGGGTTGTTGCTCCATTTTTCCATAAGTGTAATAATATATATCTCTCTCTCTTTCTTTTCTTATAAGCCATTTGTTCTCATTGGCCCGAAGCCATCTCGCATTCATTATTTTCTTACTTGCTCTGCGTCCGTCTAGCTGTGCAATGGCCATAAAGAGCCTTACTTAATCGTATATGTGCTTGTTATCCCTTCCCTGACTGTCCCCGATAACTCGATCCCGGCTCGAGCCTCGGCCCCGAGGCCTCCATCAATCTGCTCCACGCTTGGGCAACAGGCCCCTTCGGTTTGCTTACTACCTTGATTTAACTCGTATTCTATCGTTATACTGCGTAGTCTCAATACAAACTACCCTCAAAACTAGCTTGAGAATAGATCACGTATTTTTAGAATCCCATTTACAAATTTAATTATTGTTACCATTTTCACGGTAAACAGTTTGGCCCCCACCGTGGGGCTAAAAATAATAGTGATTATTTTCTTGCTGGTTTCTTCACGTAAACGCATGTTATCCTTCACTCTTTTCTTGTCCAAGATCTTTCGTCTTCAGGTTAATATCTGGCTCGGTGAGCAAAATCGAGAACGACTACCCCGAGAACCACGGCAGAAGCAGTATGGTTGTTCTAGCGATTAACGCGATGCCACAAGACCCTAATAATGCATTTGGGTCGAGTCAAGTGGACGTGGTCTTGCGAGGCGCGTGACAAGTCGGCGAATTCCCGCGCGCCGACGATAGCATACAACCCGCTGATAATAGAAAGTTCAAAAAGTCCCAGTCTGGGAAAAATAGGAAGTTAATTTTCATATTATTCTTGAAATGTTGCAAGAACAACAATTGGCCATCGCTCAGCTGTGAAATCGCCCGGAGACTTACGACGCAATAGCAATGGGGACACCTTCTTACGATGAACCGGTATCCGAGAGGTCAAATGACGGCGAGCCGGGGACCGACCCCGGCGCGGTAGAGATGCAGGGTAATCTCCTCAAAAAGATCAGATCAGGTTCGTGGGAGTTCCCACAACAATCCCCTCCTGGGGGAACAGCTCTGGAACTCGCCCCGTAGAAACCCGGAACACCAGAACTCCCCTGATACAACAGGACCTTGGCTCCCTACGGGCACACCACCACCCTCGCATGCTCGTTTGAAGGCAGCAAACCCCGAGATGAAGGGTACAAGCCCTTCTCTCTGAGGAACCTCGAAGATACTCTCCCAAAGGAAACCATGACACCGTGCCGCTGCCTGGCATCTGGCCTCACGGACTCACTTGCCACGCCGGCATGGTCTTCTGCGGAAGCGCGCGCCCATACCGGCAAAACAATACCAAAAAGGCCCGGCACACCCAGGGTCGAACAAGGAAGGAATGAAATACCGCGAAGAGCCACACCCCGTTCCCCGATAGGATGAATGAGATCGCTCCCATTTCGAATGGTTGAACAGCACAGGCCTTCGCCCAAAGCCTATATAAGGCACACCCGACGACTCCGAGACATTTTAAGCAAAAGTAGATTAGGTATCCAACCGAGGGCTGGTTGAATGACCACACCTAATGTCAGCCTCGAATCAAAATCGTGGGGAACTATCCGGGAACCCCAACGGGCTCAGTATATCCGAGCAGACTCCCGGCAAAGAAGCTGATACGAGCAGATGGAGATATCACCCATGCACAGCAAGTGAAAGGAACGACTTGAGGTACAACCTATCTCACAACGGCAGGGAGATGGCCCAAGGGCAGCATCCTCGAGGAACCTCCAACGGAACCATGTTCAGCAAAACATAGCTGGTAAGGAAACCCCGCCCAGTTGGGCGCGATTTTAGCATCGCTACATCAAATATCGTGATCACCATAAGTGAAGCCGGGAGCGCCGGGTGGCCTGGACCTGTTTGGCCAAAACCCTTGCGAAAGAAGTAAGGCTCGGCGTAGGAACCACAGGGCGCACGAGGCCGCCAACTCGGGAGAACGATGACCGTGCTATTCGACGGGGATCGCCACCAAGTATCATCGAGCGGTCGGGAAGGAAGGAGACCAGGGAAAAATAAAGCCGACAAGCCTCAATGCATTGCCACAGCAGTAAAAGTGCGACAACAACCTTCAAAGGTTTGAAAAATGCAGGAAGAAAGTATCCCACCGCCGGGGCGGCGGATCCGGGAAATATACCCAAAGAGTACACCTACATCCAAAAGAAGGGACGCCTAGACTCCGCCTCAGCCTCATATTGGGATTCCGTTAACCTCTTTTGTTCCTCATTTATCTTATTAAAATTTAAGCGTGACCATGAGTGCAGGCGATTCGACTAATCACGCCAATGGCATCGGGCCAAAGCTAATAGGGCAGTTCGGACCGACGAACCAAACCACCCCACACTTTAAACCATTGATGGACTCCAGATGTCGGTCGTCGCAACTATCAGGAAAGCAGCTTCTCTCTGTACAACTCGATTGAGTTCGGACCAGGACGCCGAGCCCGCAAAGTACGAACATGTTATTCGAATGACAATGGGTACACTGCCCGGAGGCGATTCCAACACCACTCCACCAAACGGATGGGACTCCCCGACAAAGGTAGAGTCAGGGCATCCGATGAAAAGCCACAGGCGGCGGGGGGAAGCCCCTCACCATATAACCAGTCTCGGACGTCGACTCCTCCGCCCTTTGAGGGATCCAAAGGAAAATAGAACCGCATATTCGACTAGGCCTAGTTGAACGCGACAAAAGGCTGAATTAGAGCTCATGCCCCGGAATGGTGGGAAAGGACCAAGCCTCGAAAACATTGCCTACACACCCCGCGGCAAGAGAGGATTACTTTGTCCCTTTATTTTTCCTTTCCTCTTTTGCTAACCTGCATGCAGGCAACCGACCAAGGCATTCAGAAATCCTAAACTCCCGTAGTGACCCGAGCTCTCTACGGGACCAGCCAAACTCTTTATCCTTAAACGGGCAGCCAGCCTAAAGGAGGGCCTCGCCAGCAAAATTATTAGTCGACCAGCATACCCTCCAGAAAAGGACCCGACGAGATCACTGGCCCTCCATCTATAATTAGGTGTTTCTCTTAAAGGGCATCGTTCCCTCAGAAGGGCCAACGAATGGCAGACTAGGCTTCGAAACAGAACCATACAAGCAGATCAGATGATCGGGGTAGCCGAACCCGTGCGGGCCAAGCTCATGACAACGAGACAATATGTATTTACAGCCTGTATCTACGCCGAGCAATGAATAATATATGTATATTTTCGGCATTTCATCACGGCCTATATATGCTCCAAGTAATAAAGAATATCTTCTCGACATTTCCTATTTCGAGAAAGATTATTTCGACATACTCGCGGTAAATGCTTCTCCATCAATCAGATCTGATATACTCGGAGACTTAAAACGATTCAGCACCCCTACGACTCCAGGGCCAGGACTCAGGGCTCATGAAGCCCTCGCAATACGACTCCAAGTTTACAAAAGTTGGTATTCAAGCCTAAACTGATCCGACATAATCGGAGACTCCATGTAAGCAATTCGACAACTTGCACGACCCCAAGGTCGGAACTCCGTGCTCATCGAGCCCCCGGAAAACAACTCTGAACTCATGAGAAGCTATCTTCAAGCAAACTTGATGACTCGGGGATGCCCAGCTGTTGCTAAAAATCACAGGCCATTACTCCAATATACTTCGGAGAGAACCGGTTAAAATAGGCTTCCCTCCACAGGAAAAAATGAGCCCGACAATGTCGGCTCCAAAAAATGTGAAGCGTCGATCTACTAGACCTACGAGCTATAAACCTTACGAGGTGCTCGAATCATCACCGAAAATGACTTGAAATCAAGGTTCCTCTGGAACCGACGACGGGTCAGGAAAAATATTACAAAAAGACCTTAATGAGCGGATACAAAGCCTACACAAAGCCCATGGGTGAAAAATAGCGTAAGACCCATTATCGCCAGCTAAGCAAGTTTACGGGCCACATACTGAAAGGTCTCTACGACCAAACAGCGTAAGAGCTATTGTCGCCAACTAAAAAATCATGACAATTTGAGGATTAAAATAAGCTCGAATCGTTTCCCGATTCAGAGACTGGATAAAAAATAATTAACTATACAAGCCTACAAACCACATATCAAAAGATCTCTACAACCATGCGGCATAAGTGCCACTATCGCAGGAAATTTAATGAAATTTAGGGGTCAATTATAGCTCGAATCGCAATGCAATTCGGAGACTGGACCCGAGGAATGCTGCATGCCAAAGGACACGGCGCAAGCGCCCTTGTCATCGCTTGGGGATCGATGAAATATAAGGGTCGGTTACAGCTCGAATCGTAACACGACTCGTAGACTGGACCCAAAAAAATTGCAATACGCCTAAGAGCGTGGCATACAAGCAATTATCGCCCGCCAAAGAATTAGGGAAACTCAAAGGGTCAATTACAGCTCGAATCGCTACATGGATCAGAGACTGGACCCGGAAAATACAGCGCACCTAAAGGCGCGACACAAGCGCTCTGTCACCGCCTGAAGATTTGATGAGACATATAGGCCGATCGCAGCCTGAGTCACAGCACGACTAGGAGACTGGGCCGCAAAAATAGCTAAAAGGCAATATGCCTAAGGGTATGGCTTAGATGATACCGTCATCATCCAACTAAATCCCCAGGCCAGGCGACCGCAAGATCACTTCAGCCTAGAAGAACAAAGGGTCGTCACCATCTGACCATGCTGACAGGAAAAAACCTAAAGGTTAACTGCAGCTCGAGTTACAATTTGACTCGGAGACTGGACCCAAAACAATCGAAATAGCAAATGCTCAAGGGCACAAGATAAATACGACTACAAAAAACTCAAATATAGGAAGGCTCGAGCCGGAGTCCGATTAAAAATTTAAGCCTAAACGGTCGGACCGAGCATGGAGGCCCAGCACCTGCTCATATCAAGAATCACACTTAGGGGTCCCCGGGGACCGTTCGATCAGTTCCGAACTAAGAAGGACCTTGCCAAATACAAAGACCAGCCCACCTGATCAAAAACAACAGCAGGAAAAAGGTACAGAAAAAATAAAACTTCAAAACTTCTCCTTATATATCATGTGCGCAAGGAAAAACGTATTCTCCATCTACAGGCATGCGCTACATATATTCGGAGCAAAGCTACAAAATGGCAAAATATACACTCTGCGCTAAAGAGATACAACTTGCCAAAATCGCTCTTCGCGACATCGACGAGAAGTGCCCGAGCGTTGCGTTCATCCGCCCGTGCTCGAGCCAATTCCTCCGAGAAAACAAAACCTCTTGCACCGATTTCTTCAAAAACCTCCCTCCGGGATTTACAATGGACATATTACTCTATCCTCCACTCCCGATCCAGGGTTTGCCTCAGCCCAGCTTGGGCATCAGCGGCATCCTTCACACAAATGCCATCTCGCCATCGGCCTTGTCTTGGTTCAGTGCCGCCTCCGCCCGGGCGTCAATTATCTCATCTATGACCTTCAAGAGGTCCAATTCAAGTTTCCACAATCATATCCGCTTGAACTTTAGCATTGTCTTGAGTCAAGCAAAGTTGGACCTCAAGGGCAGGGATCTTGGCCAAAGCATTCATCTCCTCCAAAGCTCGAGAATGTGCTTGAGCCCTTAGCTCCCCGCAAGCAATCCTGACGTGTTTGATGTTGCCTTTGAGGTAGTCTAGAGCCTCCAATTTTTTCCACAACTGATATAGTGATCGTTGCCAACTTCACACTACTACAAAGTAGGAAGAGAGGGTCGCAATAGCTTTTACTCGATATGAGGGTCGGGATCGAATTCCTCAGGGAGCTAAAAAGGGAGTTGATGTGTCAATCTAGTCTAGAATCATGTAATTGTTCCAAATGTCACTTCCAACATTTTTCGGTTTTCATTTATAAACTACTAATTGGAACTGAAACTAGATTACGCTAAGAGATAATTGCTAAGAGTTGTATCTAATAGATTAAGGGGCACTAGGGTAGTGACTTTTACCTAGGTGGCTAATTGACTGGTAATTGCTTCTAAGGCTTGATTGACATGGTTGAGGAAATATGTATAACTGTTGCATAATTTTACCCACTCTCACACCTCTTGGTAGAGAGAATGATTTTGCCCAATTGACTTTCTCGAGACCAAATGGGTAGGCAAATTAACTCAAGCAACTAGGGTTCAAGTCGGGTAATTACTCTTTCGAGATTTAACCCTTTAATTGGGACTACCAAGTCTATTGAGTCCATCCCAATTCCTTGTTGGGTCGATTTTAGAGACTTAGGCTCTCTCTCTCAAGAAGATCCAAGTCAACTTAGCACAAACTAGTGTTTACAACCACCAATTCATAAATTAAACCATAAAATTAACCCAAATACAAACACCCATAGTCAATCTGACCTTAAATCACAATACCCACCAATTACCCACACTAGGGTTGATCCACAACCCTAGCTAATGGTTTTAGCTACTCATGCTTGAACAGGAAAATAGAGAAATAGATGAAAAATAAGACATATTAATTAAACACTAAAGTAAAATACAAGAATTTATCGTTAAAACTAAGCTAAGATGCCAAAAATGGCTACAGATGATGTTCTCACGAGCGTAGCTGCTAAAATAAAATAATTGAAACCCTAAAAATGGAAAAAGGTTCTATTTATACTGAGCTAGAAAAACTGGATAAAAATTCCCCTGCGGGGTCAGTGGGGGCCGGACAAAATGGACTGCGGTCGTACTAGGCTCTGGGACTTGCAATCTTGGCTCTTTAAACTCATGCTCCGCGGACCGCATAGAATGGACCGCAGCCATAGAGGTCTCTAATGCGGTCCACACAAATATGACCGTGGACCGCGCAGCTTGAACCATGGTAATTTTCACCTCTCTGAACTTCTCTTTTGCGGACTGCACATAATGGTAGTACGGCGTCGGAGCCTTCACAGCTGACCGCATAATGTTTACAGCGGTTGTGTTGCTTGAAGCCTTGATTTTTGCCTCTCTAAATCTCTCTAGTGCGGACCGCACAAAGAGTAGTGCAGCTGCACTAGGCCTGTTTTTGTGAGTTTTGCCTTGTCTTAGGTACTTGAGCAGGTTTCACTCCTTTTGAGCCGATGTTTGACATTTCTTCACTTTGTCGATCAAACCTGCAATCAAGCACAACTGTGAGCCTTTTGGGACTATTTTGTAACAATTTATAACCAAAGCGTAAGAAAAAAGTAGTATAAAATATGTCAAAATCCCTAGTTATCAACTCCCCCAAACTTAAGCTTTTGCTTGACCTCAAACAAACAAAATAAGACCCATCCCTTAAGGTAAAATCCAAGAATTTCCAGCTATCCTAAAGTAACCTCAACAAGCATCATTTGGGACTAACAATTGCCCTCAATACGAATGAATCATTAACAATATTTAACCTTTGAAAAACCATGGATCAAGTGTGACACAAGAGCATCAAGAGTTGATTCATTATATCAAAGAACTCTCTCAATTACTTTGGTCATTGTGGAACCCAAACTCACACATCCTCAACTCTCCCTAAGCAAACCTCACCTTTAAGAATATTGGCACACAAACCGAGGTTAATGGGAATTCACTCATCTCTCTCAAGAAAAGGTCACAAGTCCGGCTATAGGTACCATATGCTTGCCCCTTATGTAAGTATCCACTAATGAAAGCTTCATCCAACTCAAGATTATATAGGGCTTTTGTGGAGTCATTGTGAAGGATTTTGGTTTAGGGTAGGTCATGTTTTTGTTCAAGTGGGTTTCATCTTCCCTTAAGCACTTCTTTTGATTCATTTGGCACAATTCACTTGACTCTTTGAGTCATTTCACCTCTTTCTAAGGGGTTAGAGAGACACATTGTCGCTCTTTCTTATGCATTTCAATTCTTTTCTCCTTTTTCAATTTTCCACGCCTTTCTTTCTTTTACTTTTCTTGAATCCCTTTTTATTCTTTCTCATACGTGAGCATTCTTTTTGTCTTTTGCTTTTCTTTCTTTTTCATTGCCTTTCCTTTTCTTCATTTTTTTTCCTTATACCACTTTGTTGTCATCCTCGTCTCTCCTCCCAAACTTATACTTATACCATGTGCTCAAGGAAAGATCGGATGCCAAGAGAGGGTATCTTTTAGAACGGGTATAGGCTTGTAACATGGTTCTTGAAAGAAGAAGGTCTAAGGCTCAAAAGGGTTCACTAGGGATCATATCATTGGTAGGCTATGGAATTTGTTCAACTATTATATGGATCAAGGAAAGCCTATAATCACTTCTCAAGTCAAATTTCGCTCAAGATTTCACCTCAACAAACATTTAGGGCAAGTTCTAGACCAATGGCTCGGGACTTGGACTTGCAATTCGATTTCTCACCACACAAGCTAAAGGATTGCTAAAGACATAGAGTCGGGGACCCACAACGACCTTAGATACGATTTGAGCACCCAATGGTCCCGAAAAACCACTTGATGATTATCGGCCAACGCAAGAGTCTCAAGGCCACAACTTTCACCATCCTAAACACAACATTTTATCTTTGACCATGGGATCAAAGGCAAATATGCTAGGCACAAGTGAAGCTTTGCTTGAGGTACCCTTAACTATAAACTACCAAAAAAAATGGACTCAAACCTTTAAGAAGGTTATCACACCATCTATCATTGGGAAGAGCCACCCGGTTCACACAATACTCCAACTTTGGAAAGAAACGTGGCATTAAGAAAATTAAAGGTTTATTAAAAACGTCCAAAACAAAACAAAAAGCTACGAGCCTATATAAGAAGCTAAAAATGAATTTTTTTTTGCAAAAATAGAAAATAGAATGAATATGTACGATAGGGGAATGAATCTACAATGGGGAATGAATATATACAATGATGTAACTTTATATACAGACCAAAGAAAAGATAAAAAGTACGATAAAAGTAACTAAATGTAAGATTATATACAGGCCAAATGTGAAAAATCAAGAAAGCATAAAAGTGTATCATATATATAGTCATCCAAAATATATAGGCGCACCCCCTCAAATAAAAGCTGGCATTGTCCCCAATGCACCAACTAAACAAATAAGCACCAAAAATAGTATAGAAAGGATATGAAGACTCCCTAAGCCACATCCGTCTGCATCGGATCATGAGTGGTCCCTGGGTCCTCGGTATGCTCGGGAACCTCAGACTTGTTCCTGGTATCCTGCTGCTCAGCTGCTGGGACCTGGGACTGGACCGGCTATAGATTTGGTACATCCTGTGGCTGACTGGAGGAAGCCTCCGGTGGGTCCGCCAACTGTATGATGGCATCATCTGCACTAGGGATCTTCCTCCTCTTCTTTGGAGGCCTCAGTGTCTGCTACTGAAGATGGGTCCTCAAACAATAAGTCTAAAGGCAGCTAGTCTGCCTTCAGTCTATCCATATCCGCCCTCAACTCCTTCACGGACTCCTTGGAGGCTCGTGTCTTGCGCAGCCTCTTGTGCTCCTTGGCAAGCTCCTTTAGAGCCTTGCCACGTGAATCTATTGCCTTTGCCAAATTAGCCTGGGTACTGAGGATCTTCTCCTTGTTGTCAAGTATCTTCTTCAAGGCATACTCTATAGACTGTGGGACCTATGCTGGCTGAGGAGCCGACTGAGCTGCAATGGTGGAGGTCAAGGGAGACAACTTGGATGAAGTAGTATACATCCAGTTGTTCAGGCTCTGAAGCATCTGGCTCAATCGGTGGGCAGTGATAGGATGGGCCCGACAAGATAGAATCTCCGAGCTAGCTGAGGTAGAAGGACCAGGAGGCAAGTCAACAGTAGTGGACGGTCCGGGAGGCATGTCAGTAACTGTAGAGGCAGGCTTAGTGGAGGCCTCTACCACAACTGGCTCTTCAGACTGGCCAGTTGGGGCAGAAGCAAGGGCCTTGTAGTTCTTGTTCTTGGGGTTGTCTGGCCCCTTCAAACTATGCCATGAGAATGGGGCTATCAGTTTAGCCTTGACATTATAGGGCTTCTTTTCCACCTCCAAGTCCCGAAAATACATAGAGAGGGTATTGGGGAAAGGGTAGTTTCGGTCATGCTCTGCACCCACTAAGAAGATAATGCGGGTCATCACATTCCCCACATTAATGGGTTATCCCGCCATGATTGATTCAACCAACATATCCCGGTGGAGAGGAAGAGTCTGGTCATGTGTAGTAGAGTCCAACCAGCTCCAAACAAAGGTCTCCCAACCCCTAGCTTCAATGTTCAGGGTCCTCCTCAGTATTTTTACCCCCGCGGTCAACCACTCAGGAATGGTACCTGGGGTTGCCAGGTACTGAGCTAACCATGGATGTACCCCCTCATTATCTCTAACTTTGCCAGATATAGAGTCTCATCCTCTTCATTAAAGCCCAAATAATCATTCGGAGACTGCCTGTCGAACAACAACTTTTTATCTCGAACCTTGGTCACTTTGGAACCCTTGACAACGTGGGCTACATTACAATAAAATTCCTTTACGATGTGTTCATTGGCATCTATACACTTGTCCATAAATATTTTCCAGCCCACTATAGTTCTAAATTGCCTCTGCACGTTAGGGTTGTGGGGTAGTAAGTCATTGTCAATAAAACTCCGCTCCTATATCAAATGGCTCACCGGCCACTACTCCCTAAACTTATGGTATGACACTTGGCTCACAAATCTGTCCTCCCAAACATCGGGCTTCCTAGTTCGGTCAATGCCTACCACCTGAGGCTCCCTGCACCTCCTCCTCATCTTCGCCTACACTCTCCCCAGATAATGAAGTTGTAGAGGAGGTGGAGTCGTCCCCACTACTGGCTGCTGAGCCCTCAGACAACTCAAAAACGACATTGATTGGCCTTCAGATAGTAGGTGATGGTGGAGGAGTGCCATTAGTCAGTCTAAACCTCCCGTGCCAGTCAAGGACATGAGTGGGAATGGAATCTGAGGAAATATCCCGTGAAGGCTCGTACTCACTCCCCGAAGAATGAGAAGCAGCTCTATCTGCAGCTTTTATCGCTTTTCTCAACTTTTTTGTACTCTCCCGAACTTGGGGAGTGAGTTTTATCATCTTCTTGCCCTTGCCTCTCCGAGAGGATTCACCTCTCCCGAGCTGTTTAGATCCTTTTACTCCTCGTTGTTTAACCATTATCTGTAAACACAACATCTAACATTTTTAGTATCAATAGAAGCAGTGAAACATATGTGCAGAATGAATTGCAAAACAGAAGCAGACAGTTGCAGAACATGGCATGTGCGGACAGCACAAAATGACAGTGCGGCCGCACAGAGGCCACCGCAGACCGCACAAGAACGACCGTGGTCTGCACAGGTCTAAAGTCCCCAAAAATTAGCTCTCTGAATCTCACTACTACGGACCGTGCAAAGTAGTACCACGGCAGCGGTGGGCCAGTACGGCCGCACTGGGCTTAAGGTCAACCTTCAGAAAATCATCACCGTGGACCGCACAAACACGACCGCGGTCCATGGAGGGTGCCCAGATATGGCACTGAGTTAGGGTTCTTGGGTTTTTCAATTAGTTAATGTTTTCACCTAAATATTGTCCCTACTCAATTACCCAGTTAATTATGCTCACCAAGCATACAAAATTTAAATTTTAAACTAAACTAACCTAAAAATTGAAGAAATACGGGAATGAAGAAGGAGTACAAGCTACAAGAAATGAAACTAAAATGAAATTAAAAAATTAGACTAAAAGAAATGGGTAAATTGTTACCAGATATTGAGAAGAAGTGAATCAACACAATGCAAACAAGCTATTACGATGAAGAGAGAAGATGAACAGTAATTTTAGGGCCTCTGAGAGTTAATTTTTCGAAAAAGGGTAACAGGAGACCCTTAAGGTCTATTTATAGAAAAGCATGTGGGACCCATTCTTACCTACCAGCGCGGCCGCACAAAATGGATCGCGATCCGCGCTCGGTTTGTTTAGAAGAAATTTGAGAAGGCAACCTTTGCGGTCCGCACAAAACAGACTGTGGCCGTAGAGGTCCACCGCGGTCTGCACAAAAGGCCATGCAGCCATGGTGGCAAACTTCAGAGAGTCCTCACATTGGCTCACATCAGTGCGGACCGCACAAAGTGTAGTGCGGTCGCACTGGAAACTTCAGAGGCTGAACAATTTTGCAATTTTGTCCTGCACTGCATCAACTCAATCCCTGCAACATCTCACAACCAGTTAGACCAAAAATCGATCCTATACTACCAAGAAAATCAATGAAAACAAAAAGAAAAACACATGGGTTGCCTCCCAAGAAGCGCCTAATTTAACGTCGCGGCACGACGCGAGTTACCATCACATCATTTGGAATGAACAACAGCCACCACATGGCTATCATCAAACTTTCCAAGATAATGCTTGACACGATGCTTATTCACTCTAAAGACTTCACCACTTTTGTTCAAATCTAGAGCACCAAACGGGGTCACACACACAACTTCAAATGGTCCACTGCACTTTGATTTCAGCTTTCTCGGAAACAACCTTAGACGAGAATTGAACAAGAGGACCAAATCACCAACTTTGAACTCCTTTCCACGAGCATATTTGTCATGAAGATACTTCATCTTGTCCTTATACAAGGACGAACTAGAGTATGCATGGAACTGGAATTCATCAAGTTCATTGAGTTGTTCAACATGAAGATTGGCCGCAACATCCCACTCAAGATTAAGCTTACTCAAGGCCCACATGGCCTTATTCTCCAACTCCACTGGTAGATGACATGATTTCCTAAACACTAACCAGTATGGTGACATACCAATTGGGGTCTTGTAAGCAGTCCGGTAAGCCCATAGAGCACCATCTAACTTTTTAGACCAATCGGTCCTATTGGCATTGACAGTTTTGGACAAAATGCTCTTGATTTCCCTGTTTGACACTTCAACCTGGCCACTTGCTTGAGAATGATAAGGTTTAGAGACTTTGTGGTTGACACCATACTTGGAAAGCAAGGCATCAAAAGCTCTATTACAAAAATGCGATCCTCCATCACTAATGATTGCCCGAGGTGTACCAAACCTTGTGAAAATGCTCTTCTTTAGAAATGCCACCACACTCCTAGCTTCATTGTTGGGCAAGGCCATGGCCTCAACCCATTTTGACACATAATCAACTGCTACAAGAATGTAAGTGTTCCCACATGAGCTAACAAAAGGACCCATAAAATCGATACCCCAAACATCAAAGATATCAACTTCAAGAATTGTGTTTAGAGGCATCTCATCTTTATTGGAAATCCCACCTGCTCGTTGACATTGATCACATCTCTTTACTAAATCACTTGCATCTTTGAACAAGGTTGGCCAATAAAAACCACAACTCAAAACTTTTGAAGCCGTTCTCACCCTCCATGATGGCCACCATAGGGGGATGAATGACAAGCCTCCAAAATACTCAATTGCTCTCCCTCTAGGACATACCTTCGAATCACACCATCCGTGCAAATCTTAAACAAGTATGGCTCATCCCAATAGAAATCCAAACTATCCCGCTTGAGCTTCTTACTTTGGTTAGAAGAGAGCTCACATAGGATTATTCCGGTCATGAGGTAATTAGCAACATCGGCAAACCATGGCATATCATTTATAGACACCGCAAGGAGTTGTTCGTTGGGAAATGAGTCATTGGTTCTAGGCCATCACAAGTCCTCCCCTCCTCCTCCAAACGGGATAAGTGGTCTGCCACTTGATTCTCACTACCTTTCCGATCCATAATTTCTAGATCAAACTCTTGAAGTAGTAACACCCATCCCATCTCATCAACAATAGCCAATAGTTCCTTCTCTCTCACAGTGTAGTTCCTTTGAGCTTCATTTATAGTCTTGATTTCATAGTACACAGTGTAAGCACATGATTTTTGCCCTACATGAAGATAACTCCTAAAAAATAGACTAAAATAATTTTAATTGATTTTTAGGTATTTTTTTTTATTTAGTTGCATGGCATGCATTTTTAACATTTAAAAAAAATCATAGAAAAAAAACCATAAAAAATATCACATTTTAATTTCAAGCCACCTTAGTTTTAATTTGCATTTAGGAATTAATTACATTGAGCTAATTGTGCTATTAATCAGAAATAAAAAAATGATCATTTTTACATAGTTAGATAATTAGCTTAATTTTACAATTTGAATTAATTTAGGAATTTAGTTTAG
>MU759909.1:8808-31059 GCA_026770625.1 Nicotiana glauca
TCCGGGTAGTTAGGACCCAAAAGCATGTGTACCTGGATTAATTGTGACCACATTGGTAGCTTGAATTTCTTAACTCACATCGAATTAGTAAGTAAATTTCTTAAAGAATTAAACTTCATATCTTAAATGGTTAAAGGAGAATTGGTTTTATTTGAATAAATATTCCCCGATAAGATCTTATTTGACTTATTGAGCATGTACTTTATGTGTGCCTGCGTCACATGGATGATTCACGAGCAGGATATGTGTTTAATTATGGAACGGGCCGAATGCCTCGGTGATAATAGATGCATCTATGNAATGTGGGATTGGCCCTATGTGGCTTGACATAAACTGATAAGGTAATAAATGATAAAATTTGGAAGCCCTTGATTTATTATTGAAGGTGCTCACCTGTATTCCGGGCTTCAAAATTTGGACTTTTATGCAAATCCATGATTTTTCTCACATTTATAGAATATTGATAATTGACCTCTAGTGAGTGTCGAAATTGGCAATCTCGACTCCACCCCTTCGGGATTAGGCGGGATACTCACTGAGTACACGTTGATTACGTGCTCATACTACACTTCTGTGCATTTTTGTTGCACAGGTATACTTCCTTTTAGCGGCCTACTGGGCGCAACAGCACGGACGATTCAGGGACTAGGTGAGCTGCAAATTTGCGAGGCGACCTGCAGCTAGTGTAGTTGCTTTCTGTACTTTGATTATTTATTTCCTGTCCACTATATTCCGGACATAGGTTTTATTTTATTTCATTATCAGTAGTCACTCATGCACTTGTGACACCGGGTTCTGGGATGGTTTTCGAAAGGTTTGATTAAAATGTTATTGTTATTTTGAATGGAAGCAAAAACCCTTTTATTTGTAAAAATGGAAGGAAATTTCTGGAATTTGATGTATTTAGGAAGGATTTTTAAATTGGTAATCTAATTGGCTGGCTTGACAGCGGTGTCCGGCGCCACCACGGCCCTTAGCGGATTTTGGTCGTGACATTTGTCTTTTGATTAATAACATCGTATTCTCTCATAGAATTGATTCCTTTAGCCCATATTGATTGTATCGTACTATTTGTGGCTACATTCGCGACATTTGGAGGTCGATTTGCGAGGTAAAGGTGTGTCAGAGTAGAGTTTTTCATCGATTGAGGTAAGTAACACTTCTAAACATGGCTCTAAGGGTTCAAAACCCCGAATTACGTGTTATGTGATTGGTGTTGAGGTGACGTACATGCCAAGTGACGGGCATGCGGGCGTGCACCGTGAGAATTGTGACCTAGTCGATTCTATGACACTGTATAGTGGATTTATCTTGTTGACATCCGTTTTTTCATCCTGTGATAAAGTAATTGAGCTGTCAATCTTGCTAGAGATCATGTTTAGGCTATAGGATGGTACTGTTGAGACCCATAATGGTTGTTTCTTGCTGTTGACTTATTGCTTTCATTGAAATTTCATAATCATATTCATTCATTACATATCATCTCTTAGTCTATGTAACTATTTATTCATACGTCAAATTATCATTTTCATGCTAATTTCATGACATTGTGATCCCATGAGTGAAAGACTAGAAAGATTGATGATTGAGTGAGGCCAAGGGTTAGATCATGAGTGACATTTATTGGATCAGGTTGCACGCCGCAATGGGTTTTACTGATTTATGATAGCACTTTGGCTAAAGGAGCCCCTTTGAAGTCTGTACGCACCCCAGTGAGCACAGTTGATTTATATTAAGGGATGGATCTTCCCTGGACATGGATATTGTCCGAAGCATTTATACCTGGTGATGAATCTTCCCCACGGGCTGGATTGGTCCTACCCAGTAGTGAGTGATTAATGGTTAGTTGATGTATATATTTCAAGATGGATCTTCCCCGGGCCGGATATGCCATATACGTTACTAAGTGATTGAGCATTTCTAGAGTGTGAGCACACAAGGCTTTCAATATGGTGCATTACATACAACATGTGCATTGACATGTATAAGTAGAGGAGTAATATTCTTCATATTATTCAGATTTGATCTACCTTACTATATTGAGTTTAACTGCTGAACGTGAAAGCATGTCTATGTTTTTGCACTGTTATTTTATACTGAACTGTATCGGTTGTGTTCGTCGGTACTTTTGGTCCAAAGGTTGAGTTTCTTACTTATTGAATTGGTTATACTCACGCTACACCTTGCACCTCGTTTGCAGATCTAGGTGCTTCCGGTCATGGCTGCTACTGAGTTGTGGAGTTAGGATCTTTGGAGATTATCAACGTAGTTGCATGGTGTTCACAGACCTTGAATCTCCTTCCTTAGCTTCATTTATGTTTCAGTTCTTACCCAATAGACGTTGTATTAGACTATATCCCTGTATGGATGCTCATGTATTTAGTGACACCTTGATTTTGGGAGAATTTTTGTATTGAGTTGCGAATTTTATTTTACTATCAAAGGGTTTTCCTTAAATATTAACTGTATTCGTATTTTTCATTTCAAAGCCTTATTTGTGTTGAAATGGTTGATTAGTTGGCTTGCCTAGTTCCATGATAGGCGCCATTACAATAATTTGGTTTCTACTTGTCACAAGTTGGTATCAGAGTCTAGGTTACATAGGTCTCACGAGTCATGAGCAGGATTAGTAGAGTCTTGCGGATTTGTACGGGACATCTGTACTTAACTTCGAGAGCCTGTTGAACCCTTAGGAAACTTCACATTCTTGTATTCTTGTCGTGCGAATTTCTTGATTCTGGGAACTAAACTTCAGTTGTTCTATTCTCTCACAGATGGTGAGGACACGTGCTACGGGGCAGGATGGACAACCACCAGTGCCACCAGTTAGGGTAGCAAGAGGCTGAGGTCACGGTGGGGTCCGCGTTAAGGGCAGAGGTGCAGCTCGTACAACAGCTAGGGAAGCACCTGCAGACCCACCAGTCGCTCCAGCTCAGGAGCAGGTACCAAATGCAGTTGAGCCAGTGGGGCCTGCCCAGGCACCAGCTGTGCCCATTGTGATTACATTCCTTCAAGAGTCTTTGGCTTAGATTCTGACCGTGTGCACTAGTCTTGCTCAGGCAGTCTGAATTCCGACCGTTGCAACCAGTTCTAAGGCCAGGAAAGGTGCTCAGACTCCTGCGCGCCCGTACACCAGAGTAGGTGACACAGGGACTCCAGACACCGGTGACACTACTAGCCCAGCCAGTTGGAGCTGCTCAGGCCCATGTGGTTCTTGTTATGACCGATGATGAGCAGTGGAACTAAAGAGGTTTGGGAGGCTCCAGCCTCCATCTTTCAGTGGGGCAGAGTTAGAGGATGCCCACAGTTTCTTGGACAAGTGATGTCACGACTCGGATTTCCTACCATCGGGATTGTGATGGCGAATGCTAGGCAAACCAACAATTACGGTTCTAACACATTAATAATTAACCCAAACAAAAATAAATAATAACTAAAGCTAAACAGATATAAAGTGCGGAAGTTTTATAACGGTTCAAAAACTCCAATACACATATATCCTAATGATCTGGTGTCACAATCCACAAACGTCTAAGAAGTTCCATAAATACTGCTTTAAAAGAATTACAATTGTTCTTCAAATGGAAAGAGATAGAAAATCTAAGGTAGAGGGAAGGGGGACTCCAGGGTCTGCGAACGCCGACAGATCTACCTTGGGTATCCCGTGGACTGAAGGCAGCAACCCAAACTCTACTCACGAGGTCCTGCACCTAAATCTACACAGAAAGTGCAGAGTGCAGTATGTGTATAACTGACCCCATGTATTGGTAAGTGTCGAGCCTAACCTCAGCGAAGTAGTGACGAGGCTAGGACACGACATCAATATAAACCTGTGCAATTAAATCATATACGAGAAAATAGTAATAACAGAAATTAAACATATACAGACGGGAAGGGGAAACATGTTGCGGGGAATATCAGATTCTTACAGTAATTCAATATAGAGGCAAAGTAAACACCATATTTGAACTAACAGAAATAATGATATAGTAACACGTGCATGGCATCAGCCTTCGTGCTTTTACTCTCGTCCTCACCATAAGAAACAATTGAAATGGCACGGCATCACCCTTCGTGCATTAACTCTCATAATTATAGCACGACATCACCCTTCGTGCATTAACACTCAAATCATGGCATGACATCACCCTTTGTGCATTAACACTCACAAATATGGTACGGCATCACCCTTCGCGCATTAATACTCACTTAGAATATCGTGCACGACATCACCCTTTGTTCTTACACTCTTCCTCACCCAAAGAATAGAAAACAATAACTTCCCGGCAAGGGAATCAACAATAACCAATCTCATTTCAATAGTTAACTTCACAATTTATGTCTCAACTTGACTCACTACTCAACAATTATCCAATACCAAGAAAAATAACATAAGGCTTGTTCAACATGGAGAATCATCAGTTTAAGCATGAACAATACGTAATAAGAGACACGACGGTCACAGTATAAGACTCACTTGCATGCTCAACATCAACGTATAGATACTCGTCACCCAACCTATACGTCGTACTCAATAATAAGACATAGAAAATAAGACAACAACACCTAATCCCTCAATCTAAGGTTAGACCAAACACTTACCTCGATTCCACGGCTATACTTAAGCCTCAAATACCGCTTTTCCTTTGATTTCCACTTCCTAACCGCCCGATTCTATGCATAATTAACTAATTAACATCAATTAATGCTAAATAAACCAATTCTAATGCTTGAGTATATATTTCTCAATGTTTTTCCGAAAAAACTAAAAAAATTGACCCCGGGCCTGCTTGGTCAAATCTCAAATTTTGAACCAAAACCCGACTACCCATTCACCCACGAGCCAAATATGCAATTGGTTTTGAAATCCGACCTCAATTTGAGGTCTAAATCCCCAAATTTCGAAATTGCAAAATTCTACCTAAGAACACCCAACTTCCCATGAAAAACCCTAAATTTTGTGAAGAAATCATGTAAAAAGATGAAATAGATTGAAGGAAATGAGTTAGAAATCGTTTACCTATGATTTGGGAAAGAACTCTTCTTCGAAAAATCGCCTATGGGAACTTAGGGTTTGAAAATTTTAGAGAATGAGTTGAAATCCTGTCTAAATTGTGTTTTGATCAGTTGCAGATGTTGTATTTGCACTAGAGCTTCGTAATTGCGAAGCTCGCAAATGCAAGATAGGCATTGCAAATGGGAACTTGCTGCATGTATGCTACTGTCGCAATTGCGAGATTTTGGTCGCAATTGCGATGGTTGCCCCTCCCTGATGACTTCGTAAATGCGAACTATGCTGGCCCAGGTCATCTTCGCAATTGTGATGAAACCCTTGCAATTGCCAAGACTGTGAGGCTAGCAAAATGCAAAGCTTAATCTCGCAATTACAAGATTAGAGGCCTGCAACAGATACCAGATGCAACAACATATTTTCTAAGTCCAAACTCACTCCGTGGCCTATCCAAAACTCACTGAAGCCCTCGGGGCTCTAAACCAAACATGCATACAAGTCCAAAAATATCATACGGACTTGCTCCTGTTATCAAATCGCCAAAATAACATCTTAAACAACGAATTTAATATCAAAACTCATGATTTTCTTAAGAGCACTTGAAATTTCTATTTTCACAACCGGATGTCCGAATCACGTCAAATCACTTTCGATTCTTGCAAATTTCACACATACAACTTAAATACCATATTAAACTTGTACCTGACTCCGAAACCAAAATACAGGCATGAAACCAATGAGATCACACACTATTCCATTTATAAAAATCCTTATATTTTCCAGCAAATAATTTTCTTTAAAAATTCGTTTCTCGGGTTAGGGACCGTGGACTTTGAGTCCGAGCAAATGCCGAAGTCCCATATTTTACTACGGACCCTGTGGGACCATCAAATCATGGGTCCGAATCTGATTACCAAAAATGTTGACCGAAGTCAACTTTAATCAATTTAAAAGGCAAAAATTCAATATTTTTCTTAGATTATACATAAAGGCTTTTTGGAAACATGTTCAGACTGCGAGCCCGAATCGAGAAGAAAGAAAATGAGGTTTTCAAGGCCTCGGAACCTAGATTCGAACTCTAAAATAAAAGATGACCCCTTGGGTCATCACATTCTCTACCTCTAAAACAACCGTTCATCCTTGAACGAACATAGAAAAGTACCTGAGTGGGTGAAAAGATGGGGATATCGACTCCGCATATCGGAAGATGGGGATATCTCTCCGACACAAACCACCCAATTGGCGATCGACACTGTCTACCATATAATGCCTCATAAGGAATCATCTGTGTCACACCTCCTTTTTTACACACCTACCCCGAAGGATAATGTATAAGGGTGTTTTTTCATTTAAAGTGACATTATTCGAATTGGGATTATTTATTTATTTTTAGAGTCGCCACTTGGGATAGGATTGCCTTTTGGTGTCCCAGGTCACCGGTTTAACTTGAATCCCAAATCGAGGAAAATTGTCGACTTCCCAATGGGAATCTGCGAACCAGAAATTCTGAATAAGGAATTCTGTTGACCCGGGGGAAGGTGTTAGGCACCCCCGGATCCCATGGTTCTAGCACGGTCTCTTAAATTATTATAATTGGCTAAAAATCTGATTTTAATACATGTTTTTAATTTATGTGCTTTTTTAACTTGAAAACCATTTTTATTTATTATTTTTTTAAGCGAATTGCAACGTCGTAAAAACATGTCTCGAATCGCGTCACCTAAGTGCACCCGCAATTTTTGACACATTTTAACTTTGTTGAGATTTGGATTTGGGTCACATAAATGTGCATCCGTATTTAAGAAGGTAAGATTATTAAGAATGCGCCTAAAGTGACTAACGCGTTATTATCTTTGGAGAAGGCCGTGAAATTCGCTAATGGCCCATCCCGAAGTCTAAGTATTTTGTATATCGAGGGACCCGCCATTCATTTGTTTGTGTTGCGAGGCTCATCTTGTTTTATTTTTAAAAGGCAAACCTAAAGCAATCTACAATTTTCTATTTTAATGTATATCTAATAACAAAAGAAAGAGTCGTAGTGAATTAGTATGTTAATGTAAAAATATTGGAGACATATACTGAATTTAAATAAAACATTTTCAATAGATATTTAGCATTTGGGCCTGATGATGGGATCCAGGCCCAGGGCGTGTTGGGGCAAATATTTTAACTATAGAACTAAGTGTGGCAATTTTGGGCCTGGCGTGTGAACCTAGTAGGATGAGGATCCTAGTGCCAACTTGTAGGTCCAGTTTCGTGAGCAAATACACTTAGCTTCCTAAATATTTTCACGTGCAAGTTCATTACAATCCTGGAAACTTGAACTCAAACTCAGTAAATAGCATAGACAATTTTTAATAACAGCTCCAATTGGCAGCACCCAGAAACGTGCAGTCTAAGTCAAATTCCATTTTTAATATAATCACATCTATTTGAGTGTTCAATTACATATGAGGACTTGGATTTTGTTTTCAAAATAATGCTAATAGTTCAATTAACTACTGAATATACTTATTCTAGGCTAATTAACAGACTAATACAAACTGATAATCCTAATTATACAGGCCATGCATCTACTGTTCAAGTAAATAAAATTTATAACTACATCAATACATCACATATTATTAATATCTATCCAACTACTGGTGTATCCAAACGTGCGCAGTTCAGTCAGTACAAAGTAAACAATAATTCTGGAAGTAAGCTAAATCAAACTCATGCTTTTATCTCATTTCATTATCAGCTGATGATTTACAAGCAATCAAGGCTCAGACATGTACCTGGAGGTTGAAAATAAGAAAGAAAATGAGATCAACAGTGTCACAGGGCAAGCAACAGCAACAGAACAGTTTTAGAAACCCAACACAGCACCAAATTAACCAGTAATCGATACAATCAGCGAATAATCAGCGATCAACTTTGAGCTAATCATATTTCGTGCATAAACGAAATGGACATGCTTTTAAATCTCAGTATCGAACATAAACAGAGGACTTTGAACTACTTTGGGTCCAGAGTAAGCCAGAGTATTGAATTAAAAGCTGAAATTCGAAAATAACCTAAAGGAAAGCAATGTAACAATATTTTTATGGTTTTTTGTTGTTTTCTTTCTGAAAATTTGTGAGGAAACTAAGATCTAAGAGAAATTGGATTTGAAATTTGAATTTCAGATTTAGGAGACTTGAAGAATGTTTGAGGGAATTTTTTTTAGGGATCAAAAACCTGTCAATGAAGTAATGGGCATGCCCTTTTATAGGCACAAAGGATGCCTATCAGATTTCAGTTTTTCTTTTCAGTCCTCTTTCATTTTCAGCTGTAGTCCCTTATTTTTAAACTTGTTATCCAAGTAATCCTACCTATCTCTTGCAATTTACCTAATAGCCCTCATCTAGAAGCTCCTAGGAAGTTCATTCTTAATTTCCTACCCTTGAACTACCTATTTTACCCCTGAATTTAAACTAAAACACAGCTATAACCCAACGAATCCATAATCTCTAACTTATCAACATACTGGAAAATAATCCTAATTCAAACTAAAACTAAAAAATTAAGACATAACTAATTAAGCTAAGACTGAATCAAACAAGACTAACAGGAGTCAATTCAAACCAAAACTGATAGACTAATTAACAGATTGAGAATCAAACTAAATTCAGAATTTGGGACGAATTAAGTTTGAACAAACAACTAGAATAACACGACTAAAAATAAACTCACACCAACAAACTAAACACAATAATAGGCTGCATCAATCAATTACGACAATTAAACTCAGAAGAAAGAAATTATTGAATTGAGATGAGCAAATAGTCGACTAATGACACAAAGAATTATGAGAGAAAAACAAAACAAAGGAACTCAAATAAATTAATAAAAGGGCAAATTATCAAAACAAGAACAAAATATTAAAAGAGAATGAAAACTCACTGGCAAATTCCCAAATTCAAAACCCGACTGATTCCAATGAGATTCGAGGGTCCATAACGTTGAATCCAACATGAGGGAAGCGGGAAGACCCTGTGGTGTCAAATTGGTCCAATTTGGAAAAGCTAGGGTTTTGGCCGGAAAAACTCATATTAAAATTCGAACAGTTCTGGCCAAATTCGAGGGGTGATTCTTAGGTCATTGGTAAGTGGGAACGAAGGAGATTCACCGGTGTAAATTTGGAGTGATTTGGAGGAGGTTGCGTCGTGGCCGGAAAAACTTCAAACGAAGATTAGACGGGTTCTAGGCTTGTTCGAGGGAAACCATTTACAGATTTGGAAAGAGAGTGGCGAGGGGAACAAGGGGTGTTAATTTGGGGTAGTTTGGGGAAGGTGATGTCTTCGTCGGAAAATCTTCAAACGAAGATTCGACGGGTTCAAGTAAGATTCGAAGGAAAAGGATAGCGCATTCGGATAGGGCAGGAGAAGGGAAGTTCGGCGTGTTATTTTGGGAGGCATTTGCATCGGCGCCGCCATTGCCGGCGGTGGGAAATTAGGGCGGCGCCACTAGGGTTTCTGTGAGGGGAAGGCCTTGAAAGAGATGAGATGGGGGTAGGGGGTTCCGACCGTTAAATATTAAAGGGTCCAAGCTTCCTGAACGTCTGATGAATTAACATCGACGACCAGGATTAATTGGGTTCAAAACGGGCTCGTTTGGGAGAGGGGGACAAAGTTTTGGACCGGGTGGAGGACGAGTTGGGCCTGGGCATGGGGTCGGATATGTGAGGGGATAATTTGGGCCTAATCAAATTCAATTAAAATGGCCCAAAAACTGGTACTTTATTAAGCAACCCCTTTTCCTTTTGTTCTTTTTTTTTTCATTTTGTAATTACTTCTTTTATTGCTTTTATTTATTTTTGTTTTCCTTTTGTATTTTTATATTTTTTTTCTCATTTTATTAAAATGCTAAATTAAAACTTAAAACCAAATTAACACTAAATTTAGATTTCCTAATTTCCCATATACTAATTCCAGATTTGCAAACAAAGAAAAATTTAAACTAAAAATGCAAAAAGGACAATTTTTGTTATTTTCTTTGTATTTTATTCTAAAACAACTTAATCACTAATTAATCCTAAAATATAAAATTAAACCCTAAATGCAAATGCCAAATGTATATTTTTATATTTTTTATATGAATTAAAATGCACAAATAAATGCAACAATTAGCAGAAAATAACACAAAATTCACAAAATTGTAAAATAATGAAAGAAAAAATAATTTTATTTGAATTTTTAGGAATAATTCATTTAGGGCAAAAATCACGTGCTCACAGCTGCCCCTCTTTGCTCGAAAACGTGAAGAGTTTTCGGGAAAAGATAAGTGAGCAAATATGAGCTATTTTTGCCTGTAAGAATATTCCGTGTGAAGCATTTTGAAAGAGTTGACCGCACCCTGCTTCGGAGGTTGCCTATATATCCTTGGCTAAAGGGAATTAGGTCAGTGTAGTTCAGGAAGGTCTGGTAGCTGGGACTACCAGGAGCTGTAATTTTACTATTGTTGCTGCTGCTACTGCTTGCTGACCTCCTTATTACGCCAAAAGGAAAACCAAAGCTAAGCGGGCTACGACTATCAACTCTGAGTTACAAGATTCCTATCTATAATTCTCTCGAAACTTGATCTTGAGTCTTAGCTGATTTGCTGTGGACTTCGATCTGAATCTTGATGCTCGCAAGTTGTAGGTGTTTACTTCTTCATGCGACATCGGGTCAAAACAGGATCAACGAAGCTAGCGCCTTCGATCAACTTTTCAGCAATCCGCGCCCTTGCTTGCTTCACATTTAAGTTCATCTCTTTTTGTTCTTTTCTTCTTTTCTTGATTCTGGACTGAGATTTATTCCATTGGTCATCTCGTACCTCGTGTTTTAGGGCCGACCTGCTTAAGATATCAAAACAAACAAACAAACAAAATTTTCTACCCCAATTTGCACTAGGAAAATTTTGTGAGTTAGTTATGACACATATCTAAGCAGTCAATTTAGGATTGTGTAGGGAGATTCTCGATTTTTTTTGGCCGGGATTTGGAAAGAAAAGGTTCCTCGACTTTTGGCTAGGAGATCCTTGATTTTAGGCCGGGATTTGGAAAGAAAAAGCTCCTCGATTTTTTGGCCGGGATTTGGAAAGAAAAAAGCTCCTCGGTTTTTTGGCCGGGAGATCCTCGGTTTTTTGGCCGGGATTTGGAAAGAAAAAGCTCCTCGATTTTTTGGCCGGGAGATCCTCGATTTATTTGGCCGGGATTTGGAAAGAAAAAGCTCCTCGATTTTTTGGCTGGGAGATCGTCGGTTTTTTGGCCGGGATTTGGAAAGAAAAAGATCCTCGATTTTTTGGCCGGGAGATCCTCGGTTTTTTGGCCGGGATTTAGCTCCTCGATTTTTTGGCCGAGAGATCCTCGGTTTTTTGGCCGGGATTTGGAAAGAAAAAAAAAGCTCCTCGGTTTTTTGGCTTGGAGATCCTCAATTTTTTGTCCGGGATTTTGAAAGAAAAATCTCCTCAGTTTTTTGGCCGGGAGATCGTCGGTTTTTTGGCCGGGATTTGGAAAGAAAAATCTCCTCGATTTTTTGGCCGGGAGATCCTCGGTTTTTTGGCCGAGATTCTTTTCTCCTTCTTTTTTTTTCTTTTTATATTTTCCCTTTTAGTAAAGCGCATGAAAGAAATTGAGGAAACTTCCTTTTTGTTCGTTTTCCTGCTGCAAAGCTGTTTCAGTACTTGCGCTTATCATCTCTGAATAGGACCTGTTTTCAACAAAGAACAATTTGGTTAGTTTGAAACGATGGTTGGTTTTGCGGCCTTGATCATCCCAATTGCTTGATCCCTGCCTCTTTTCTATTGAGAACTTTGCTGCTTGTTGGCCTTGAGGGTGAATCTCTTTTCAAACCGACCGGGTTCAAATCTCAGGGTTTCATTATGACTTGCCCGTGTGGGCTCTGTCCTTTTCACTTTATTCTACCCTTAGGACCTTTACCTTTGACTTTCTTTCTTTTCAAACGTCTTTACTTTGAAAGCAATCAACCACCATGGTCAGCCGGGATTGGACTGACACACCCACTGAGGCTGGGTATTTTCTCCGGTTTTTGCCAAGCGGAGCCCTATGAAACCAGTCCTGCCACCTTTTCTTTGTAATAGTCATGGAATAAGAGTTAAACCGAAAGGGATTCAAGGATGAAATATACAAAATGACAAGTATATGAGTTTAAAGAGAAGCGTCCCTTTCGGGGAGAAAGAAGGACTTATCTGGGGGTGCATGCTGGCTTCAAATGAACACGGCATGCTTCTTGGACTGGAAGCCCGACCCACACAAACTTTCCAGCTTTTGGTGAACCCATTGATACGCATTTCAAAAACTAGGGAACCTTGCCAAGACTCTTTTAGTGATGAGATGTCTTCTTTTCGGCCGACAACGCCCTTTGCGGGTTTTCGCCGATCGACCTCTCTCATTTCTCTTCTCACCGTCGCCCGATAGTGCTCTTTGCAAGTTTTCACTAAGCGGACTCTCTCATTTTCAGTCTCTCTACTCACTATCACCTTATGGTGCCCGAAGGTTTTCACCGCTAAGACTCTCTCATTTTATTTCTCTCGATTTGCATTGTGTCAGATTCCAACAATGACGTTTTCCACTTCCCTGCCTTTACCAATTGATCGGAAGGACTTGGATGAGGTCTTTGGGGGTAAAAAGGATTTTGGACAGAACTACAACTTTGGAACCATTTCGGCTGATTCATGGCCGAACCATTATATCATCTGCCCTAGTTTCATCTTTTTTCGGGGAATTGGAATTTTTGTTTTGGTGTGACTGAACCTCAGCGAGAGGCTGCCTACATATCCTTTTGGAATCAAGTCAAACGTAGTTAAGGGAAATAATTTTTTGTTTTTGTTTTTGTTTTTATTTTCTCTTTCTCTTTTTCTTTTCCTTTCTTTTTTTTCATTTTTTCTTCTTTTTTTCTTTTTTTCCTTTTCTTTTCTTTTTTTTTGTTTTTCTTTTCTTTTTCTCTTTTTTTTCGATAGTACTTCCGGGTTCCAAAGAGGGTGATCGAAGAAGAGTAACCGGCTCAAAGGGGTTTACGAAAGGTTTATAGTGTTTGGGGTAGCGAGAAGGAAAGCCTTCGTCATCTCAATTACACAAAAGCTATCAAACTAGGAGGCCTAGACATATTACCTTTTGACCGCATCCGCATTGACTGCTGTTTCGGGGTCATTTTCTTCGATGTCTACCAGATACAGTGCTCCTTTTGGCAATATCTTTCGGATTATGTATGGACCTTTCCAATTAGGAGCAAACTTTCCTTTTGCTTCCCGGTGATGAGGGAGAATGCGTCTGAGCACGAGCTGTCCCACTTCAAAATTCCTTGGACGCACTTTCTTGTTATAGGCGCGGGCCATTCTTTGTTGGTACAACTGCCCGTGGCAAACTGCGGCCATTCATTTTTCATCAATTAATCACAGCTGCTCTGGCCGAGTTTTGACCCACTCACTGTCCTTAATTTCTGCTTCAACGATTATGCGAAGCGAAAGGATTTCTACTTCTGCAGGAATGACTGCTTCAGTTCCGTAAACCAGCAAGTACGGAGTCGCTCCGATTGACGTACGCACTGTGGTGCGATACCCGAGTAATGCAAAAGGCAGCTTTTCATGCCATTGCCTGAAGCTTTGAATCATCTTTCTCAAAATCTTCTTGATGTTCTTATTTGCTGCTTCAACGGCACCATTGGCTTTTGGCCGATAAGGAGTAGAGTTTCTGTGTGTTATCTTGAATTGTTCACATACCTCTCCCATCAGACGACTATTCAAGTTTGCAGCATTGTCGGTAATGATAGTTGCAGGAATGCCAAAGCGGCAAATGAGATTGGAGTGCACAAAGTCTACCACAGCTTTCTTGGTGACCAACTTGAGAGTGATGGCCTCAACCCATTTTGTGAAGTAATCGATTGCAACCAATATGAATCTATGCCCATTTGAATCTTTCAGCCCAATGACATCCATACCCCAGGCAACAAACGGCCAAGGTGCTGACATCGGATGAAGCTCTGTTGGAGGTGCATGGATCAAATCGTCGTGCACCTAGCATTGATGGCATTTCTGAACAAAACTGAAGCAGTCATTTTCCATGGTTATCCAATAATTTCCCGCTCGGAGTATTTTATTTGCCAAAACATATCCATTCATATAAGGTCCGCACCCTGCGTGCACTTCATGCATAATTCTTCCTGCTTCCTCGGCATCAACACATCTTATTAAGTTGAGGTCTGGGGTCATTTTATACAAAACATCATCGCTTAAGAAGAAACCACTCGCATGCCGTCTTATGGTTCTCTTCTGATCTCCAGTGGCTTGCTCGGGGTATTCTTGTATTTTCAGAAATCTTTTGATATCATGATACCAGGGCTGAATGCTGGGTTCCACCTCGACCGTATTACAATAACCGTGTCTTTCTTTGATTTGAATTTCCAGGGGATCAATATGGGCATTGCCTGGGTAAGGCAGCATTGAAGCTAAAGTGGCGAGTGCATCAGCTAGTTCATTGTGACATCGATAAATGTACCTGAATTCTATTGACTTGAAGCGTTTGGTGAGATCTTCCACATGTTGCCGATATGGAATGAGCTTAACATCTCGAGTCACCCACTCTCCTTGTGCTTGTCGGATAATCAAATCGGAGTCCCCCATAATCAATAAATCTTCAACATCTTGGTCAATGGTCATATTCATGCCCATGATGCAGGCTTCATATTTAGCTATGTTGTTTGTGCAGAAGAATCGGAGCCTAGCTGTAGCTGGATAGTGCTGACCATTGGGTGATATCAAGATTTGCCCAATGCCTACACCTCTTGCGTTTACCGCTCTGTCAAAGAACATTTTTCAAGCATGGGTGTCTACCGAGATCGCTTCTACTGAATTTACCTCCTCATTTGGGAAGTATGTGCTCAATGGTTGGTATTCCTCGTCAACCGGGTTTTCCGCTAAATGATCCGCCAATGACTGGGCTTTCATTGCCGTACGAGTGACATAGATTTTGTCGAATTCAGTGAGCAGGATTTGCCATTTTGCCAGTCTCCCAGTGGGCATCGATTTCTGGAATATGTATTTCAAAGGATCCAACTTGGTTATGAGGTAGGTAGTGTGGGCTTGAAGATAGTGTCTCAACTTCTGAGCGACCCACGTCAGAGCACAACATGTTCTCTCCAATAAAGTATATTTGGCCTCATAGCTGGTGAACTTCTTACTTAGATAGTAGATCGCCTGCTCTTTCTTCCCTGTTATATCGTGTTTCCCCATAACGCAACCAAAAGAATTTTCCAACACCGTCATATACAAGAAGAGAGGTCACCCTGGCTCAGGTGGGACCAACACCGGAGGATTTGACAGATATTCCTCGATCTTGTCGAAGGCCTCTTGACATTCAGTTGTCCATTTGATTGCTGCATCATTCTTCAAAAGTTTGACTATAGGCTCACACGTGGTAGTCAGTCGAGCAATGAACCGACTAATATAGTTTAACCTTCCCAATAAACTCATCATGTCTTTCTTAGTTCTTGGAGGAGGCAGATCTCGAACGGCTTTTATCTTTGTTGGATCTAACTCAATACCTCTCCTACTAACTATGAAACCCAAGAGCTTGCCTGATGGGACTCCGAAGCACATTTGGCCGGATTCAGCTTCAAATCATATTTGCGCAGCCGTTCAAAGAACTTTCTCAAATCTCGAACGTGGTCACTCTGAGTTCGGGACTTGATGATTACATTATCCACATACACCTCTATCTCTTGATGCATCATGTCATGGAAAATGGCAGTCATGGCTCTCATATAGGTTGCCTTGGCGTTCTTCAGCCCAAATGGCATGACCCGATAGCAGTAAGTACCTCAGGGTGTAGTGAACGCTATCTTCTCGGCATCTTCTTCATCCATCAACACCTGGTGAGATCCTGCGTAACAATCTACGAAGGACTGTATTTCATGTTTGGCGTAGTTATCAACAAGGATGTAGATGTTGGGCAACGGAAAATTATCTTTGGGACTTGCCATATTCAAATATCGATAGTCCACACACAACCGGATTTTCCCGTCTTTCTTTTGCACTGGAACCACATTGGCTAGCCATGTAGTATATCGAACCACTCGGATTACCCCTGCCTTTAGTTGTTTTATGATTTCTTCTTTAAACTTGTCACTGATATCAGTTTTAAACTTTCTTTGCTTTTGCTGTACTGGAGGACAATCGGGGTAAATTGGCAGTTTGTGCACCACTAGATCCACACTCAGTCCTGGCATGTCATCATACGACCAAGCAAACACATCTTTAAACTCAAACTAGAGTTGGATTATTGCATATAGAGTTTTCTCATATGTGTGAATGCTTATTTTGGTTTCCCTTATTTCTTCGGCAGTTCCCAAATTAACCGGTTCAGTGTCATTCAGATTTGGCTTAGGTTTGTTCTCAAATTGTTCCAATTCTCGGTTTATTTCCCTAAAAGCCTCCTCTTCATCATATTCCGGTTCTTGATTCATTATTTCACAGTTAGACAACGTGTTTGAGTCTGGGCATGAAGTCTACAAGCATGTCATGTTATTTAAAGTCGCATTATTATAACTGGAAAAAAAAAGATAAAAGAAAAAACAACAAAAATCAGAAAGAATAAAGAGAAAATGGACGATGAAATATTGATTTCATTTCTTGTAATTTGGAAAGATAACAGATTTTACATTCATGAATTCAAAAATAAGAAACTAAAAGAAACATCCGAGTTACACCATGAAACAACTCGAGATGCAGAAAAGGTGACAGGGCTAGTCTACCGGGACTCCCGCCTGATCAGGAATGGCGTGGCTTTCCAATTTGGAAGTTTAGCATCTGGTCCCATGTAGAGCACCTCAACGGTGCTAGTCTCTTCCCCTGACTCGACCATGTGGGTTTCATAAAGCATTTTCTTCATAGCTTCGCATATATCTTCTATTTCCTCAGCCGTGAAGACCTCATCGTCTTCTTCTTTTCCATACTTAGGTTTGACAAAGGTCTCATACTGATGTGGCAATGGTTATGGCAGAAACCATACTTACTCCTTTCTTTCTTCGGCCCATTTCTCATCATCTGGGGTAGGGTGGAAGCCTATCCTGAAATACTTTTCTGCTGTGGGTAGCATTACCAGCTCGGATATTCCTTGCAAAGCTTTTCCCAACCATTTTCCTGGTTTGAAACCATGTCTAATCATTTCTTTGGCTACCATGATCGAAGCATTAGATAAGAACGGCTGGGGGCATGGATGTCCTTCCTCATAATGATCGGCTACCACAATTTCAAAGGCTTGATAGAAAATATGCTCACTTCCCTCCCTTGCCTCCAAGAATTGGATAGATGGGTCATGATATATGGACTGCTCACCTTCTTCGTGGACCACGATCTCCTGATCTTCATGCTCAAATTTCACCATCTGGTGGAGGGTAGAGGGCACAACTCCTGCAGCATGAATCCAAGGCCTTCCCAAAAGAAAATTGTAAGATGTATCCATGTCTAACACCTGGAAAGTCACCTCGAAATCCACCGGGCCTATGGTCAGTATCAAATCAATTTCACCGATTGTATTTCTTTTAACACCATCGAAAGCTCTCACGCAAACATTATTTGGACGAATCCTTCCCGTCCCTATCTCTATTCCTTGCAAAGAGGAGAGTGGGCAGATGTCGACCCCCGAGCTTCCATCCACCATGACCCGCTTAACGTAGTAACCCTCACATTTGACAGTCAGGTGCAAGGCTTTATTGTGGGCAGCTACTTCTGGAGGCAAATCATTTTTACTGAAGGAGAGTTAGTTGACGGCGAAGAATCTTTCTGCCATCCTTTCAAGTTGTTCAATCGAATGTGAGCACGTGATTTTTGCCCTATATATGAATTATTCCCAAAATTCAAAAAAAAAAATGATTTGTTCTTGATTTTTATAATTTTTGTGAATTTTGTTGACTTTTGTGTTAATTGTTTGTGCATGATAATTCATTTAAAAAAATACAAAATATGCATTTGCATTTTAGAGTTTAAATTCACATCATTAGTATCAATTAGGTATTAATTTGTTTTAGAACAAAATAAAAAAAAAACAGTTTCTTAGCATTCTTAATTGATAATTGTTGCATTTATACAATTTTTAAATAATTTTAGAAGTTAAATAGTTTAATTAGGTTTTGTTTTAATTTTTACAAAATCAGAAAAAATACAAAGTAAAAATACAAAATACAAGAATGAAAATGAAATACAAAAGCAAAAAAAAAGAAGATAAAAATACAAAAATCGATACAAAAAGGAAACAAATAAAGAGAATAAATTAAGAAAACAATTAAAAGAAAGTTGTTATAATTCACAGCCCAATATTTCTACCCAGGTCGGCCCAATTCACAGCCCTTGATCCGGTCCGCTTCGAGAATTATGCAAAACGACGTCATTTCTTCAAACGATCCTGGCCATTTGTTTCTTTCATCCAACGGTCACTAATGATTCATGAATCTTTAATAAAATTGTTCCAAACCATAGTTTAACCTAAGACCTTATTTGTATCATCTCTACCCCTTCATCTCACCACCATCCGCCGCCACAGGAAGCTATCGTGCGGCGGCGCCTGATGTCCAAACCTCGCCAAAATCTTGCCACAGCATCAGTTCTCCTCCCTCATCATGAATATGTGGAGCTTTTCCATCGAATCCCACTGCAAGCCTCCAAAATCCCCAAACCCTAGAGACCGCCCGCCTTTTTCCCACCACCTTGGGGGTGGCGGCGCCACCATAGAACGCTACCAAACTCACACCCTCGTACCATCTCGATGCCCCCTTTACAAATTTGTCTTTATCTTCTGTGGAATCCCGTTGGAGGTCGTCCAGTAATCGTCTCCGCCGTCAACTGGTCAAGATTTCATCGCCTATTTGATTTATTGGTTTAAGACCGGTCGATTAGGTATTTCCCCTCTTCTGTCTACTCTGTTCATATTGCCACTATCATTTTTTCTTCTTTCTTGTGTTTTCATCATTTTTCATTCTCATCTCTCTGATTTTCTTTATTGTTTTTATTTGTTTCATAAATTCCAGGACGTTGTGTGCAAGTGTTTAATAGTATAGACTTAGGGTTATTCGAAATTAATAATCATTGAGTGATGTTTTTCGTTTCCTTTATCATGAGTATTGTTTGTTAATTGTCGTTCATTAGTAAATTGTTTCGTGAGCACTGTTTCAGTAAAACGTTTGAAGTATTCTGGTGATGTGAGCCTGTGTTAGTAATTTTAACAAAGGGCTTAGTTTGTGTTAAGTGCAATTTTAACTCAATTCCTGATTAATTTGTTAGCAGGGTATTATGTTTGTTCTTATATTTTGTTTTGTTTCTTACAATTTGATTCGAATTTAGTTTTTAATTCTGTCTAAGAGGTTCTATTAATGGTTGAAACAGTCAGTGATAATTAATATTAATTAGGATTGGTTATAGCTGTTAATGGTAGTTGGGTAAATTGAAACCAAAATCACAGGATAATAAATTCAGGGGTCAAGGGTAGTCTGGTAGTAACTTTAGGGAACCTCAGGGGTATTTTGGGAATAGAAAAAGGGTAGGTTTAATAGATTTGGTAATTTTTGAAATGAGGTAAGGGTAGTATAGGAATTGTAGTGGGTATAGAACCTTCTAGAATGGGCTGTAGTATAAGTTTTAATAAAATAGGTGTAGTAACTTGTAATACAAGTCAGTAATAAGAGGTGAAAAACAGAAATAAAATAGGGGCTAAAAGGTAAAACTAAAATCTGATGGCTGCCCTCTTTGATGCCTATAAAAAGGCATGAATAATGCCTTGAGTTTTGAGCTCCAATATTCCCCCAAAAAATCCTCTCAATCTCTGCAGATCTGAAATTTAAATTTAGATCAGAACTTCTTAGGTTTTAGCTTCCTTCATATAAAAAAACCAAAAACAATAGAAAGTTAGTATAAAAATCCAAAAAATATTATTGTTCATTAGATAATTCTAGTCAAATTTTGGTTTTTTGATTGCTGAATTCTCTCTCTCTAGTTCCAGAAATTTAGGAGGTTTATTAGAGTGATTTTCGGGGAAATTCTAAGTTTATTTGAGTCAATTTTAGATCAAATTGAATACTGAAGTTGTTCTGTGCTGAAAGTGTTTTGTTGAGAAGCTGTTTTCGATTCAAATCTATTCCTATCGTTGCTGCTCGTTTACTGCTGTTCAACTGACTTCAACCTCCTCATATTTTATTCTAATTCTAGGTACATATCGTGTAATTCCCAAGCTTAAACGTGAAATGAAGGCTGTCTCATATTCAATCAGTTAGATGATTTTTTTTTAAATTAGCTATTACTTGACTGTTGTAATTCCAATATTGACATATAATTGTTTAAAAAAAAACTGTATAACTGGACTATTGATTCACTGATTTCTTTAGCCTCATATTATCTCTGTAATAAACTCTAGATCAGATTTTTCAACTGGTAGACTATCAGAATAATAGATGTATGATGTGTTAATAATTCAGTTAGGTTAAATTGGTACTGAGAAGATAATATAGAATGTAGAATATCAGCAAATCTCCATGTGTATTTAGTTGGAATTTTTGGATCGTTTAAAACTTGTGCTTATATAACAAATAGCTCGCATGTAGTTTATATTTATATAGGTTTGTTAATTCATTTTTCTTCTTAGATCAGATTTATAATCTGAGTCCAAATTGTTTCCACTTTCTGTATAAGGGTAAACATTCAAATGTTAGTTTAGTTCATTTTTAGGATAGTAAATTCGTGTTAACAGAACATTTACTCCAATTCACGTTTTTGTTGCAATATTTGACATTAATAGATTTAGAGATACCTCAACAGAAATAAGAGCATTAGACAGTTCGAATTTGTCAAAATTAGAAGTAGTATAATTGCAACAATTTGAAATCGCATTAGCTTGGTAACTTCAAAACTTGACTTGATCATTTTGTTTAATTTGGGCTGGTCTTGAGCCCAAAATGTGAGGCCTTAACAGAGCACTTTAACCTCTAAGTTGTGAAGTGGTACAACTTTGGTTGGGCCAAGGCCCACGTTGGATTAGATGTTATTTTGGACTGAATTTTGCTTCGTTTCCTTTAGGCTCGGTTAAGGCTCAAAGCATTGCTAAAGTTTGAATAAGAACAAAAGGTCATAATATAACAATATGTTAAAAAAAAATACTTAGGAATATGGGAAATTAAATTCATAAATATGAAATCAAGTTTTTAATTAGGTAGCGGGTTCAAGCTAAAAGGTTTTATCCTTTTGTTTGAATCCGGACTTGAATTTGAGACTTGAATTTATATTCATGGATTAATTAACCTTTAGAGACAAAACAAAAAATTTAGTTACTTTAGTTTGGCCTTTAATAATTAAAATGCGACGAGCCTGGCCAAATCAAATATATAATTGCGGGTCCCTCATTAATTACTTAATTCAAAAAATACTTAGAATTCGGGACGGGCCGTTTAGCGAAGTTCACGGCCTTCCCAAAAGATAACAACACGTTAGTCGCTTTAGGCGCGCTTTTAATAAAATCACCTTCCTAAATACGGGTGTGCATTTCATGCGACCCAAATTCAAATCCGAAAATGTTGAATAAGATTGTGTCGAGGATCCGGGTGCATTTCGTGTGACGTGATCCGAAAACACGTTCTTAAACGACGTTCACTTTCTTAAAATAAAAATAATAATTGACAAAAAGCGGTAAATAACTTTAAAATTGCACTATAGGTTGACATGTATTAAAATAAAATTTTAGCCAAATATAATAGTTGAGCGACCGTGCTAGAACCACGGAACTCGGGAATGCCTAACACCTTCTCCCGGGTTAACAGAATTCCTTACCCGGATTTTTGGTTCGCGATTGTTAAATAGAGTCAAACCTTTTCCTCGATTTGGGATTCAAACCGGTGACTAGGGACACCATAAATTTCCCAAGTGGCGACTCTGAATCTAAAATAAAACGAATCCCGTTTCGATTGTCCTTTAAGTGAAAAAACTCCTTTCTTTATTATATTCCTTCTCCGGGGTGTAGTAAAAGCAAAAGAGGAAAAAGGAGGTGTGATAGCTCTAGTGACTCTGCTGGGGACAAGAACCCAGAATTTCGGTTCAGGGTTCAAGAATTCGAGCTCAATTAAATTTTTATGTTTGGCTTTATTTGATTTTGCTACATGATCCATGTTATACGTGCTAAATGTTTACCGCTTTAATATTTGTTGAATTGTATATAAATTGTCGCGAATCTCTCCCTCTTT
>MU759909.1:31064-79009 GCA_026770625.1 Nicotiana glauca
GCTGCCTCCCCCTCGGCCCGAGTTGTCCGCTCGGGTAAGTCAGGTCTAGACCAATAAACCTAGGATTTAAACCTAGAAGAACAATAAACTCATGTCGGATCCCTAGTAGGACGCTTATTTGCATCACGTTCATTTTGACTTAGGGGACTCAACACAGGGGTTGGATCCGTCTAGGACATGTGACCCAAATTGAAATGACCTTCCTGATGCATATTACGTGCTATTTGCATTTATTTGCTCGGCTTCGCATGTTGATAGGCTTGTATATAATGAGTGAAAAGTTGTGAAAAATAGCAGTGTTAGGACAAAGTGAGGGTAATCATTTGTTTGAAAAACCAATGCCCAAATAATACCGAAATGCTGCCGGATTTTTGAAAAAAATAAAAAAATAGAAAATATTTGAAAAATATTGTGGTAAAAAATAGTTTTGATTTTGGCCAATCGGCCCGAACTACGCTGGTTTAATTCTCACCGAGTGTGAGATACGTAGGTAACCCTTGACGGGTCCAACCACCCCTTTTGCAAAAAATAGCCAAAAAATGTCAAATTTTAAATTTTGTTATAAATTAGTCGGGTGATGTCATTGTTTTTTAAAATAAGTCGAATGTCCCTCAAAAGGACGCCGGAAGGCCATTTTGCAAGAATAGCCACCCTGAGTCAATTTAAAATGGTTTGCGGGCATAGCCTTAAAATCTCCTTTTCGGAAGTGCTGAAAGGCCGTACCCGCAAAATCAAGTTTGGTTATCTAAACTTTTTATAAAAATAACCATTTTGTCAAATAAGCCATTATATGGCCAGTTTTGTTAAAATAGTCACAAATGACATTAAAACGTTCTCAGTATTGCGCTGGCCTGTGGCGATGCTGAGTGATGCCCCATGGGCCCCAGGATGAGAAATTTTGAACATCAAGTGTGTATCCTTTGAAACCAATTTTTCAAAAATAGCCGCCTTGTCAAAATAAGCCATTATACGGCCAGTTTTGTTAAAATACTCACAAATGACATTAAAACTTTCTCAGTCTTGCGCTGGCTTGTGGCGATGCTGAGTGATGCTCCATGGGCCCCAGGATGAGAAATTTTGAACATCAAGTGTGTATCCTTTGAAACCAATTTTGCAATAGCCGCCTTGTCAAAATAAGCCATCACATGGCCAGTTGTTGTTAAGAATAGTCTCAGTTGATATTGAAACCTTCTCAGTCTTGCGAAAGCCTGTGGCGATGCCGAGTGATGCCCCACGGGTCCCAGGATTTGAAGCTTCAATATAATCCTAGATTAATCTAATAGTGGTGTAATTGCAATAATCATTAGTGAAAATTTGAAAATTCCCAAAAAATTATCTCTTTATTTTTGCATTAATTTGCAAGAACTACGCTCGATCTAATTCTTGCGGGGTCATGATATGTAGGCAATCTATGTAGGATTCGACCATAACAAAAAGAAAAGAAAATAGCGGAAAAATAAGAAAGAAAGAAAAAAAATCAATAAGCTAAATACTCTAACGCTAATGTGGTGGCTTCGTTTCGTCATTCCAGAAGGGTGGTTGGTTTTTGGTTTTAAAACGGTAATCGCTCGTTGCAACATAAGGACAAAAGGCAATGGCGAACGACAACAGAACTGAGTTGATTAATATCGGTGCTCGACCTCAGTTGATTGATAATGGGTTGAGTGAAGAGGTGCGGATGTTAAGAAGACACATGGCAGATATGTATCAAGCCTGGATGACTGGGAAGGCACCACCCCCGCCACCACCAATGTCTCCTGTCATATCCACTACCCCCGACAATGAATACGGGAAGATCCCTCGGGATGAGCTTCATACCGGAAGTAAAAAGGTCACAGGAAAAGTAGGGCAAGATGAAATAGCTATAAAGCCGAAAGAACAATCCCTAAAAAACATGTCAGGAATGGGAGACCATGGTAACATGTCCTACCAAGAATCTTCTGTGTTCCCCGACATCCGTTTGCCCGCGAGGTTCAAAGTGCCAAATTTTAACTTGTATGATGGGAATGGAGATCCGGTAACCCACCTGAGGGTCTATTGCGATAAAATGAGAAGTGTTGGGGAGAAAGATGATTTGTTGATGGCATAATTCAGTAAGAGCTTGACTGGGGCAGCTTTAGAATGGCATAATCATCATGATGTTGGTAAGCGGCTTACATTGGGAGACGTGGCTAAATATTTTGTTCGACATTTCAGTACAATAAAGACATTGTCCCAAATTACGCTCCCCTATCACAGACGGAAAAGAAACCCAAGAAGAGCTTTAAGGATTTTTGGCTCAAGTGGAATGAACAGGTTGCTCGGGATGGTCCTGCCATTGATAGAAAAGATGTTGCTGAGCCCCATCCACAACAAGGTCCGGTAATTGTTCTTGCCAAACCTGTTCAATCTCAACACCAACCCCAAACTTATCTCCTGAACAATACCCGATCTTTTGTCCAGCCATCAGGTCATAGCCTCCGCCGACGACAGGGTCCGGTGGTCGTTCTTGCTAAACGCTTTCAACCACGAAATCGACCCCGTGAACGTCCCCAAACTCCATATAAACCACCCAATCTACCAAATAACATCCGGTCATTTGTCCCACCACCAAGTCATTCCCTTAGGCAGGCACCAGCCGCCCAAAACCCTCGAGTGTCTTCACAGCACTTTCAAGCATCCAACAATCCTAGAAAACTGAGGCATGGAGGGAAACAAAAAGATAATTTCATGCCCATTGGAGAATCCTATACAAGCTTGTTTGAAACGTTAAAACATCTTGGCCTGATTAAGCCGCTCCTTGGATATACTCCAGACCCAAATGTAAAAGGTTTTGATCCTACAGTTCGATGCATGTACCACTCTAATGTCCAGGGGCATAGCATTGAAGACTGTCGATCTTTGAAAAGTGAAATAGAAAGAATGATTCAAGAAGGAGTAATTGTGGTCAATGACAATGGCAAGGAGCATACGATTTATCTTGGTAACGTGTTGATTAAAGTAAATAATGGTCTTGTAAATATTGATGTGAAACTTAGTGGCTAAGATGCCGGTCGTGGTAATTGGGAAGACGTTCCATCTCTCGGTCACTTAGAGTGGAATTTTGGTGGTTTATTTTGGTCTCATTTACAAAGGTCCAGGTTATTTCAGGGTTGTAATTCGGATATTGTCTTGGGAGTCAAACCCTTCTATCTTTCACTTTGCTTTGCTTAGTAATAATAGCTTGTTAAGCGCCGTCTAGGTTTGTAATTCTAGTCTAGTCTGCTTGTTTTATTGTTTCAACCCTTTTCACCATCAGTCTAATACAATTCTCTGTTCTTTGACATTTCTAGTCATTTCATTTCTAATCATTTTACAATTCTTTTCATGTTGATTCTAGTGACACGACATGCATAATTCTCAGTCTGTTTTAAAAGTCAGTTTAGCAATGAAACAATGTTTAAGATGTAAGGGCACTCGAAAGAAATAAGAACATATTGAAATACTTTGAAGCCCGAACCAAGTGAAACTGGAGGCAAATAGAACATAAAGAGATACTGTGGAATTGCATCATGCCTCATCGGTTTAAAGCCAAAGGCAAGAATGCCCCAAGTCTAAAGGGACCGTTCATGATATCGAGATTGTTGTCCAATGATGCTAGGAATCGGCAAATATAGAAGGCAAATATGTGAATCAATCAAAAGGTGTTTAACTGTGTAGTTTGTACTTCGTATGTGTTGAAGATTGGAATGATGAAGGCATTTTGTTCTGCTATCCAAACACTTTATCCTTTATTATCCCTTTGAGCTTTATTAGATTTTCTTTCGTATCCCTCTTTCGGAATCAACAACAAAACTCGAGGATCGAACGGGGAAATTAAATGGAGAAACAGGAGAAAGACAGTGAAAAAAGAAAATAAAAGAAAAGAAAAAAAAAGGAAAAGAGAAAAATAAAAGAAAGAAAGAAAAGAAAAGAAAGAGAAAAAGAAAAGAAAAGAAAGAAAAGAAAAGAAAAAAAAAAGAAGGAAAAGAAAAGAAAGAAGAGAAAGGAAAAGAAAAGTGGAAGAGGGAAAGATCGCAACAACAAATGTAGTTGCCTGAACTACGTTTGACTTGATCCCGAAAGGGTACGTAGGCAGCCTCACTGAGGTTCAGTCACAACAAAAGAAAAGTCCAAGAATCCCCAAGAATGAAACTGGGGTAGAAGTTATGGTCGTTGCAAGAAATATGATTCCGAAAGTTGTAGTTCTTTAACCCACGTTGAATTATCTTGAGCCTCTATACCCTTCTTTCTAAACCCATCCAAAAGCCATATTACGGTCCAAAGAAAGACTTTCCGATCAGTCTTCAAGAGATGCCAAGTCAAGCGAGCAAAGGTGAATCATATCAGGTGGCAACACTCCAGTCCAAACAAAGGAAAATGAAGAATTAGAGAGTCATGATGAGAACCACCACGGGTACCCTAAGATGAGAGAAATCAAAATGAGAGAGTCTTATTGGTGAAAACCTTCACGGGCATCGTAAGGCGACAGTGAGTTGAGAGAAAAATCAAAATGAGAGAGGCTTGATGGTGAAAACCATATGGGCACCAAAAGTCGACTAAGGATTGTGAACCAGATTGGGTAAATGGAAGCATTGAAGACCAGTTTCACGGCGAAAATTGCAACAAGAGCTGAACATCAGATTTGCTAAAAAGACTAGGCTGCAGGTGCATGTCAAGGTCGCTAGAGTCAGTATCTACATCTGATGGTGTTCTACTGTGTAGGTTTCTTGTTAGGAATCGTCTCTTTCCATTCTCCTTCACTCTATTCTTCCCACCTTGTTTTTCCCTCTTCTTGAGTCTATCTGGTCATAACAAGTGAGGAATGACTTCAAAATTTGCCACCAAACTTTCCAATTGCACAAAATGGGATCTGGCCAGCACATCAAATTGTCATAAGTCAGGAAATAACATCAAACATGATTGAGTTGGAAACAATTAACATGCTTTGGAAGTCCTTGAGAAATACAAAAACTTGGTATACGTCCATTCATGAACAACACAACAAATGAAGGGCAAGGGTAAACAGGTCAAAAGAATTTCCCGTGATAGGATTGACAAAAGGTGGTACACCAATGACAATCAAAATCTTCCAAAAAAAAAAGAAATCAAAGTTATCATGACTAGCAATGGAACAATAGACCTCAAGGGCAAGGCCAGTAGTTTAAATCAGAAAGAGTAACATGTGCACTGAAGTTGGTAACAATTAAAATGCTTTGGGGTTCATGTGAGACACAAAGGTTGGTAAGTGTCAATTCGAGAGCAATACAACAAATAGAAGTATGGGGTTCGAACGGAGAGGAGGTATATTCTGAAAAAGGAAGTGGTCAGTCAAGGAACGATTAAAGGTCTTCAAATGGAAATCAGTTATCATGACAAATGAAGGAGCAAAATGGAGCTAGTGATTAGATCAAAGAAAATAACATACATATTGAGTGGGGAGCAGTCAACATGCTTTGGGGATTCATGTGAAATACAAGGGTTTAGTACGTATCAACTCAGGAACAGCGCAACAGATGAAGGGTAGGGGTGAATGAATCAAAAGAATTCCTGTGATAGGATGGACAAAGGGTGGCAAACCAGTAATGATCAAGAGTTTCCAAGAAAAATCAAAGTTAACACGGCAAATAAGGGGGCTATAGACCTCAAGGACCGGACCATGGGTTAATATAAGAAGGAACAACATACATCTTTGAGTGGGGAGGCGCCGATTCATGCAATGCAACAAATGGAGGATGTTGGGCCACTTTCAAAGTTCAAGGCCACAAACCAACCACCACATTTTAAACTGACAATATTTTCTTTGATTGAAACAGGGGCAGAAGTTTCGGAGAAATCCTCCGTAAAGAAATGCAGGACCCAAACAGGTATGACTGAAAATTTTCAGGCCCTTCCTGGAAAATGGAACATAGTTTAAATTTCAAAACAATCATGAGAAGCCCGCTTTCCCTATTTTTTCTCAATCTAGCTCTTTTCTGATGGTGCAACTCTTGCTTGGTTTCCTGGTGCGGTACCGAACCTTGAAGGCTGGGTCCGACAACAGGCCTCTACTTCTTTATACGTAGAACGCAGTTGGCGTGACTTGGCCAAGGGTCGATGGGAAGCTAAAAACCATGGTGAGTTCTCTTGTTCATGTATTTATGTTTCTTAGTGAAATACTTAATTTATTATCATGTAGGCCTCGGAGACGCCGTTTCTATGCCACTGCCGCCCCCACCCGGTGAAGAAGAAATCAAAAATCTTACCAAGGAAAAGAAGAGGAAAAAGGGGTCGCCCGCAAATTCCTCGAAGCCAAAGAAAAGCAAGGCTCAAAAGCTTAAGGCCAATACCCTGGACCTATCCCCAGAAATGGTCCAACGCCTCCGGGATAAGGATGAAGAGGGGATAAATGACGACTACCTATTGATAGCTGATAAAAGAGGAAGCATTGACATTTTAGGGGCCGCAAAACCGATGGTGGCAGATAGGGTTCAATCTCAAACCGAAGAAATTTTGGAGAGGAGTTCGAGCAAAGTCCCCGAGCCATCAGGCGGAAAAAGTGCATCTCGTCTTGGGGGACGCTTGGTGGGCGAGCTCGAAGAGCCTAATTCGAAGGCCTTTCAAAGACAGGATAATATCCCAAGTGAATTTCTTGGGGTAATCAATATAGATGATTCGCCGCTAGGCCCGGTGTTCTCCAAAGGGCAATTTTGAGATGCTCGGGCCTTGAGGACTCCTGATGTGGGAATGAACCATGAAGGAAGTGACATGTTTTGGGAGTGTCTTGCAGGGATCGAGGATGGTCCCGATCCTGATGCCTCATTTATTTTTGGTGAGGCCTAAAGGCTATTCAAACAAGTAAGTTTTTGTCTGTATAGTTATACTCCATTTTAATCCTCATCTTTCCAAGTCAAACTCCTTTTCTTTGTGTAAAGGCTGTGGTGCTTCCTCGACAAGCATTTTTTGAATCTCGAGCCGAGCTTGCCCAATGTGAAGCTGAACTCAAGAAGCTGATGGAGGAGGGGGACGACCTTAAGGACCTCTACATACAGAAAGAGAAGGAAGTCAGGGATCTCCAAGTCAAGTTGGTGAAGGCCCATGAAGAATAGGCCGAGCTTATTGAAAAGGTAATATGGCCTTTGAGGGTCTGTTATGCATTTATTTGATTTAGCGACTAACACTTCAACCTTATAAGCACAGCAGAAGGGCGAACTGGTAGAGCAGCTCCGAGAAGAGCTTAAGGTGAAAGAGGCCAAGACCCTAGGGTGGAAACAATACATAGATTGTCTCGCCTCAGAGAGAGATACCCTTCGGGAGTGGCTCACTTCAATCGAATGCCAACTTCCAAATTCAAAGGAGGAAAGCTTGGCCCAGAGCCACAAAATCGAAGAGCCGAAGCTAAATCAGTCGCTGAGCTTACGAAGGCGTAATCTTAGGCGGAAGCATTTGTGTCTTCGTATCGAGTTGATGTTGAAGATGCTAACGCTCGAGCACATGAGATCTCTATTTCGGCTGAAGTTAAGTTATCTTGTGCTCTCAACCATGCCAGGAGATAATCCCGAAGATAAACTCTCAAGGAGATGCATACTCGTGGCTTCGACCTCTCAGATGTCATTGGGAAAGCAAAAAATTTGGAAGACGAGGCTACCGCTTTACTTTCTGATGGTGAGGATTCCACTAGTGGATCCGAGAGCGTGAAAGATGAGGATGAAGTCCTCGAGGAGGAAGTTCCTGAAGATGTGGCTCTCGAGAATGCAACTCCCGAGGATGTGGCCCCGAAATAGATTAGGTCCCTTTGTTTTGTTTTTTTGTAAGACCTTTCATAGGCATTGTAAATATCCTTTTATAAATATAAAGAATTTCCTTTGCTCCATCTCTGATTTGTATTGAATTATGCTTTGTCTTTACTTTGTTGAAAATTATAGTAACTTCAACGATCGAGCGAACATCGGCTCGGATTCTGAATAAAACAAACCCTTCAGTTTTTAAATAATAAATGGTCTATCTTTGAACTTATACAGAATACCATTTAAGGTTTTTGTTAATCATCGAGCTATGCCCTGCGAGCTCGGAACTCCTGAGTCTCAGTTGAGTGAGAGCGAGGCCTTCGAACTCTATATGTTTTGGTGCTTAGGCCTTTTTATATCGGCCCTTAGGATCTTTTAGGTCAACCCCTAGGCTCTTTAAGTTTGGCCCTTAAGCTCTTTTAGTTGGGCCAATTTGACCTCTAAAGCGGCTATAATTTTTCACTCTTTTTGCTAAAAGACTTAGTGAAAATTCTTCTATGGCTTAGCATGTGTTTTTTGTACCCGTTGGGTTTTTTGAAGGTTCGATCGATCGGAACCTTATTTGTGATTTGTTTGCATAACGATAATCGAATGCCTCTTGAGGCTTTTTCGAAGGCCGATGTTATCGAAGCCTTTATATTGTTCGAGGGTTCATTATATCGAAGCCCTTTATTATTTTCTTTTACCAAGGGTATCATGATTTAATCGATTTTTTTCAAAGTGTTTGAAGGCCTTTAATTTACGGCGGAAGTCGGACATCTCCGGGCCGTATTATTTCGGTCATAGCCTTTTTATATGATCGTAGTCTTTAATATGGCCGTAACCTTTAGTGTGGCCGTAGCCTTCGGGTACGTCTCTTGGGCTTGTTTCCCGATAATATTTCAAACTTGTTCAAAAGGGTAGTCCCTGAGTATAATGCCCTTGGACGAAGTATCGAGGGGATGCCTCTTTGAGGTTTTATGAATTTGAGTTTTCGATGATTCAGATGTTTTGACTTCGATGACAGTCCCGAGTATTCAAGGTGAATTTGCGTTCTGGCCCTAGAGCCGTTTCTCATAGGGTCATAAGCATGAAACATGTATAATAGTAGACTTCTTTGAGACACAAAGTGTTTCGATATAGAAAGAATGCTTCTGTCACACCTCCTTTTTTTGCTACTACACCCCATGGAGGGTGTAATAAACGGAGTTTTTCCAATTAAAGGACATTCGAAATGGGATTTATTATTAAGAGTTGGAGTCGCCACTTGAGAGATTTATGGTGTCCCAAGTTACCGGTTTGAATCCCGAATCGAGGAAAAGGTGGACTCCGTATTACAGTCTACGAATCAAAAATCCGGATAATGAATTCTGTTAACACGGAAGAAGGTGTTAGGCATTCCCGAGTTCTGTGGTTCTAGCACGGTCGCTTAACTGTTATATCCGACTTAATTATCTTATTTTAGTACATGTTATACTATAGTGCAATTTTTAAAGATTATTTACCGCTTTATTATTATTTTTAGTAAGAATTGCAACGTCGTAAAAATATATCTCGAACCACGTCACATCAATGTACCCGTGGTTATTGATGTGTTTCAACTCCGTTGAGGTTTGGATTTGGGTTGCATGAAATGCACACCCGAATTTAAGAAAGTAAAATTGTTAAAGGCGCGCCTAAAGAAACTAACGCATTATTATTTTGGGGAAGGCCGTGCAATTCGCTAAACGGCCCATCCCGAAGTCTACGTATTTTTAATACACATTTAACGAGGGCCCCACAATCTATGTGTTTTGTTTTGGCGAGGCTCGTCTCATTTTTGTTTAAAGGCCAACCTAAAGCAACTACAATTTTCTATTTATTTTTGTCTCTAAACGGGCCTGACTAATTTACATTTATAAATCCGAACTTCAAATTCAAGTCCGAATTCAAACAGAAGGGAGGGCCCTCCTAATTTAAACCCGCCTCCTAACTCGAATACCCAAATTTATATTTGCGAATTAGTACCATATTCCTAATATAATTCTTAACAAAGAATTTTTAATTTATAACAGTTTTGATCCTTGAACCGTTGGTCCAAGCCTGTAAATGTTGTCGCCATTGCATTGGGCTTTAGCACCAGCCCATTAGTGAATATGCTCATATTTAGGATTGCCTAGAGGGATCACTATTTAGTACGCTTCAACATTATCCCAGACGATCACTAATCACGATTCAATTCAACAATGCAATTTGTCATTGAAGCTATTTACGTGTTTTTCTGATTTTTTAATTGAAGCCCTGGATGATTACTTTTGAAAATCGAAGTCTCAATCATTGAATCAAAAGTCACTTACGATATACAGAACGACTAACAACCTAATTTTATATTAAAAGACATGCAAAATTTTTGTTTAAGCATTTACCTATTCGAACATTCAACTGCACATAAGTACCATTTTTAAGACTGTATGAAGCTAAGCAATATCAATAGTCCAATATAGCTAGAAAATTCAGAAGTCTAAAGCAATGTCGACTACTCACAATATCCAGCTATTTATGCTCTACCTAATCTAACCTATGAACATAGTTAATACAGAAGCAACAAAATAATCAACTCCTACTTCATCTGACAACTAACATGAAACTAACTTCAATAAGTCTACTACACCCAAGCATTCGTAGTCAATCAAATAACAGTCCCAGCAGTCCTATTAATCGAGATACAATAATACAATGCAACAGATGACACTTATAGCCGAATTAAGCTTCCAATTCATTTTCACTCTTAAAAACTGGGAATCTGCATCATAATGAACATAGGAAGTGTACCAGTCAATGAGATGCAATGAAGAAGAGGAATGAGTCAGCAAGAGTAACAACAACATGTCACAGCAAGGATCAAATGCAATTCATCTCAACTCAACAGCCCAGAAGTGTTTCGACCAAAAAGAAACCAAGCAGAAAACAACAGTTTCACCAAAAAACCAGCTCAATTAGATCAAGAGTACTCAAAATTGAACCCAAAAAAACTCTGAAAATCTGTCAAGAACTGAAACCTAAAGAAACGAGAATTGGTTTCCTTAAACTCTCTCTAAATGATTGCCTGTTTTTTTCTTTTCTTTACTTTCAAAAGAGAATTGGTTGCCTAAAACTGATGTTTCTTTCAAATCCTCTCTCTAACTCCTGAGGTCTCTCCCTTCATAAAAAAAAGACCCCTTTTATACTCCCATAATATTGCTATATCCTGCTCAAAACAGCTCTGCCAACTCTTCAGAACCATTATTCAAATCATTTCTACCCATGATATTCACTGAGGTTCCCCACTCAGAATACTAAAACATTAGCCAGTACCACTACTGACATGTATCTTTCTTTATTAAATCACATGGGTATGGACAACCTATTTTCTCATTCAGTTAAGTATGGGCAACTTGTTTTTCTATTCAATTCCTTTAAACTCTGTAAAATGGTGCCCATTTGACTTCTGTTTCCTAACCTAAAGGGTGTATTAAATAATGCATTAACTTAATGGTCCACTAGTATCACCTGACAGATCAATCACTAGACCACTTTCAACTTCTCAATTTCCAAATTACCCTTGAAAACTTCACTAGAGATGCAGCTATAACCAATTAAAACTTAATCAAAACTCAAATCAGCTACTGAGGTAAATGGACTGAAACCAGTGAAACAACACATGCATTTAAACTGAACTGGCAGCCAACAGAACTTAGAGATTGACAAATGATATTCAATGATCAATTAATTCAATTCAATGTTATTACTGACTGGGTAATGAACTAATCTCTAAATTAAGCATCAGGGAAGACTAAGCATTTTAACATTGTGATGCACTAATCTCATATGAATAGACTGACTTGGTTAGATCATAGAATCAAATAGAAACGAAGCAGGAGAAGAAGAGGCATGAAAATTAAACGAAAAGGATAACAAAGAAAAGAGAATTGAAAAATACCCGAAAAATCAAACAGACCAAAACTGAAAATTCCTCGTCCCTACGTTTTGGGCTGAAGCGGACCTTAATTGTGTCTTTCCAATATGGAAATATACGACTAAAGTCTAATTCAGTCCCAAAGATCCCCATAGTGCTTGTTTGGTCTTCGAGTCAAAATTAGGGCTCCGTTCAATCGATCTAAGATTCGAAGACTTCCAGCTTGATTCGAACAAAGATGACGTTAAATTAGGGATAAGGGAGGTCAGGTGGAGCTGGGGTGTGAATTTGGGACTGGTTGGGTAGGTTTAAGGGTTTGTTCGAATCTTTGATTGAAGATTCGAAACAAACCGGGATGATTCGAGGTAAAAGGGGTAAGGATTTGGACTGAGGGTGGCATGGCAGTTCGAGGGTGTTATTTTGGGGGTCATTAGAGTGTTTGCCGCCGGCTTAAGGGCGGTGGAGTACGCCAGCAGCTGCTAGGGTTTGGAGAGGCTTGGGAGTCTCTGAAAAGAGACGACTGGTGGGGGGGGGGGGGGTGTGTGAATGAAATGGGTAAAAAAATATTTTGGGGTATTAAAATTAGAGTTTTAATCCAAGCCATTGGATTATAACATCCAACAGCTAAGATCAAGTGAACTAATCCGGAATGGGGTCGTTTGGTTAAGTGGGGTGGGGACTTGGACCAGGTTATGAGGTAAACGGGTCGGGTCGGGTTTGATTAAGGGTTGAGGGATGGGATCTGGACCGTTGATCAAGTGAGATCAACGGTCAGGATGGGGTGTGACAAAACGACGTCGTTTGGATGTCTTGGAGACGGAGTGAACTGGGCGGCAATGGGCTGGAGTTTTGGGCCTTTATTTTTTGTTCAATTTGGATAGCCCAGTCCGATTTCTCTTCTATTTTTGTTCTCTTTTCTTTCATTTTCTTTTTATTTCTTAATTTAAAGACCAAAGAATCCTAGATTATATTTGTAAATCCAAAAATTAACTTAAAAATACTAATTAACCTTTAATAATAATTATTACGTAAAATTAAATGCCAATTAAAACACAATCACATAATTGGGCATTAAATGCTAAAAAATGCAAAAATATACATATTTTGTGATTTTCATTCTTTTAAAACCAAATATGGTTTAATTAATTCCTAATTGCAAAATTAGATCCTAAATGCACATGCAATATATATTTTTGTATTTTTAATTAATAAAAACAAAATAAACATGCACAAACACATACAAATAAGTAACCAAAAATTCCACGAAAATTCTCAAAATTGCACACAAAGGCAAGTTGTTTTATTTAGAATTTTTGGGGGTAACTCTCATATAGGGCAAAAATCACGTGCTCACAGCTGCCCCTCTTTGTCCGAAAACACGAAGAGTTTTCGTGCAAAGATAAAGTGAGCGGATACGAGCAATTTTTGCCCATTTGACTACTCCGTGTGAAGCATTTTTTTTTTTTAAAGATTTGACCGAACCTTTGCTTCAAAGGTTTCCTACATATCCTTGGCTAAAAGGAATCAGATCAATGTAGTTCGGGAAGTTTTGGTATCTGGGACTACCATGAAGTTGTGATCTTGTTGTTACTGCTGTTGCTGCTGTTCCTGCTACTGACTACCGACCTTCTTATTACACAATGCTAATACAGAAAATAAGAAGCTGGACTAAACTAGTCTATGAATTGTAAAGTCTTATTTAGATCTTCAACTTGCTCTTCCCGTGTCTCTTGTTGCCTCGCTTGCTCTTGTGTTTCTTCCGATGTTTCTTCTCTTCTGACTTGTTGGCTTCTCCTGATTGCCAAACAGGAATTGCTTATTTCCTTCTTCGAATTATTTTCTTTTTGAAGCTTGAACTGACCATTGTTGCCTTCCTTCTGATTTCTAAATTTGGATTTATGCTGGGGATTTTGTCGTAATCCTCCGCATTAATGACTTCAAGCTTCAATGTATTCCTCTGTTATACGGGCGAGCTGCTGACTTCAATCTTCAAACTCAAAATGTATTCCTCTGTTATACGGGCGGGCTCCCGACTTCAAACTTCAACTTAAAATGTATTCCTCTGTTATACGGGTGAGCTCCCGACTTCAATTTTCAACTTAAAATGTATTCCTCTGTTATTCGGGCGGGCTCCCGACTTCAATCTTCAACTTAAAATGTATTCCTCTATTATACGGGTGGGCTCCCAACTTCAATCTTCAACTTAAAATGTATTCCTCTGTTATACAGGTGGGCTCCCGGCTTCAAACCTTCATCCTTTTGTTCTGTCCGCTGGGGATACAACTTCCTTCCTTAAAACTTGTTGTTTTCCTCCTTTCAACACTGGTGGGCATAACACTGGTTCAAAGACCACTTCCCTTAAGACTGGTGTCATCTTTCTTCTTCCAAGACCACTTTACCTAAAGCTGGTGTTTTCCTTCCTCCAAAACTACTGGGGGTGATACTGGTTCAAAACCTTCTTCCCATAAGATTGGTGTTATTTTTCTTCTTCTCTAAGTGAATATTTGACTTCCAGAAAATTTTCAAAATGAAAGGAAAATTTTCTGCCCAGTTTGATAATCTTCCTTGTGGCATGCCTTTCCGCCATAAATGCTGTTTCCTTTACCTGCTTCAAATCAAAGAAATTTTTTTAGTTTGAAACGTGGCGAGTGGTTATGCCACTCCTGCTGGGAATGGTTTTTCCTTTTCTCCTTCCTTGCTCTGCGTTCCATTACGCTATCAAAACCTGCTTGGGATGATGTTATCTGCTAGGGATGATATTCCTCCTGGCCTTACAACGACACCTTTCTTGTTCCATTACGCATATGTTTGGCCCGTCTTACCCAAATTTCACTTTGCACCATATTAGAAACTGGTATTAGGCTCTGAAAATCCTTCATGAACACAAACTACCATTGAAAAATCTTTAAACAAAAGAAATGAAAAAGGGTGACTTCAAGAGATAGAAAAAGAAAGGCCTTTCTTAACAACTGGGGAGAGGAAAAAAAAGAACTCATTTGAATGGTATAACTGATCCCAATGATCATGTCGTGCATTCTGGATTAACCAACCCAGTCTATTTATATCAATTATCCTTTCTGGTGGCCCTACTTTGCATTTCAAAGGCCCCGTAACCCAACTCTTTTGCCGAACCAACACTTGTTCTGCTTGATGCCTCGACGGATCCTTGTCGCTTTATAGTGCCCTTCGAGGGGTTTTCACTAATAAGACTCTCTCATTTCTCTCAACTCCCATCGCTTTATGGTGCCTGCGAAGGTTTTCACCGATAAGACTCTATTATTTTATTTCTCTCAACTTCCGTCGCCTTATGGCGCCTGTGAAGGTTTTCACCGGTAAGACTCTCTCATTTTATTTCTCAACTGGGGATTGGAGTGTTACCGATAAGACTCTCTCTGTTGGGGATTTTCTTGGCTATCAAATTATTTTCAGCTTATGATCCTCTTCCTGCTAGGGATCAGAATGTTATTCCCGGCTTCTGTTTGTTGACTCGGCCTTTCTCGGATACTGATCAAGAGGTCTTTTTGGACATCAGTTGGGGATTGGAATTCTTGGTATATGGCTTAAGAGGAAAGGGTATCAAGAGTTTGAAAATAATTTTGACGGGTAAACTGGTACAACTCTTGGAATCAAATTTCTTTCCCGAAATTTAAAACATATCTTCTGCCCCAGTTTTCTTGCTTGGGGATCTTTTCACTTTTATTACCCTATGACCGAGCCGTGAGGTGCCTACGTATCCTCTTTGAGGAATCAAGTCGAATATAGTTCAATCATTCCTTTGTTTTTCTTCTGACTTTTCTTTTGTTTTGTTGTTATTTTTTTTATCATTATTACCGATTCCAAGAGAGGGGTATGAAAGAATAAATGAGGCTCAAAAGGGGAGACAAAGGTTAAAGTGTTTGGATAGAAGAACAAATTGACTCCGTCATTTCATTCTCCGATAAATGCCAAGTACGAACAAACAAACAAACAACAATTACAATCAAAGAAATCATACATAATATCTCTTGACAACATCAAAATTGATAGCCATGTCGATACATCTTCCTTCGACATATGTCAAGAATAAAGCACTTTGGATAGCACTCTGGTCACAATAAACGGTCCTTGCCAATTCGGGGCGAACTTGCCCTTTGCTTCGGCCTGATGTGGAAGGATTCGTTTCAACACTTGCTGCCCCACTTCAAACTTCTTGGGACACACCTTCTTATTATATGCTCTTGCCATCCTCTTTTGATATAATTGGCCATGACACACTGCTGCCAATCTCTTTTCATCAATAAAGCTCAATTGCTCCAATCGGGCTTTGACCCACTCATCATCATCAATCCCAGCCTCGGCGACAATCCAGAGAGACGGAATTTTAACTTTTACTGGTATCACTGCTTCAGTTCCGTATACCAACAAATAAGGAGTTGTACCTACTGAAGTACGAACAGTAGTGCGATAACCCAATAATGCGAATGGTAATTTTTCATGCCATTGTGTGGACCCTTCTACCATCTTCCTCAATATGTTCTTTATATTCTTATTGGCTGCCTCAACTGCTCCATTTGCCTTAGGACGATACAAGGTAGAATTACGGTGTGTAATCTTGAACTGTTGACATACTTCTTTTATCAAACTTCTGTTAAGATTAGCACCATTATCCGTGATGATCACCTTTGGGATCCCAAATCTACAGATGATGTGGGAATGAACGAAGTCCACCACTGCTTTCTTGGTTACCGAGTTGAAAGTTTTAGCCTCAACCCACTTGGTAAAATAATCAATGGTCACCAGAATGAACCTATGACCCTTGGAAGCTGCTGTCTCAATAGGTCCAATGACATCCATCCCCTATGCGACAAAAGGCCAGGGAGCTGACATTGTGTGTAATTCTGTCGGCGGAGAATGGATCAGATCTCTGTGTATCTGGCACTGATGGCATTTACGCACAAAACTGATACAATCTCGCTCCATAGTGAGGCAATAATATCCTGCTCGAAGAATCTTCTTTGCCAATACATACCCACTCATATGTGGCCCACAAACTCCAAAATGCACCTCTGTCATAACTGTCGTGGCTTGACTAGCGTCTATGCATCTCAGTAATCCCAAGTCCGGCGTTCTTTTGTACAACACTCCTCCACTGAGGAAAACCCCATTTGCCAATCACCGAATGCTTCTCTTTTGATCTCCGGTGGCCTGCTCCGGATATATGCCCATCCTGAGGTATTCCTTGACATCATGAAACCATGGTTCGCCATCTAGTTCTTCCTCTATCATGTTGCAATAGGCATGCTGATCACGAACCTGAATGTGCAACGGATCAACATGAATTTTGTTCGGGTGGTGCAACATTGATGCTAAAATAGCCAAAGCATCGGCAACCTCATTATGATCTCTTGGGATATGCCTGAACTCCACTTATCGAAACCGTTGACATAGATCGTGCAAGCATTGTCGATATGGTATGAGCTTCAAATCCCGTGTTTCCCATTCACCTTGAATCTGATGCACCAGGAGGTCCGAGTCTCCCAAGACCAAAACATCCTGGATATCCATATCCGCATCTAACCGTAAACCCAAAATGCATGCCTCATACTCAGCCATATTGTTGGTGCAATGGAACCGTAGATGAGCCGTAACAGGATAATGATGCCCTGTTTCAAAAATAAGTACCGCTCCTATTCTAACTCCCTTCGCATTTGCAGCTCCATCAAAGAAAAGCTTCCATCCTGGTTCCTCAGTCAACTCCAACTCGTCAACATGCATCGCTTCTTCATCAGGAAAATACGTCCTGAATGGCTCATATTCTTCATCGACCGGATTCTCAGCCAAGTGATCCGCCAACGCTTGTGCTTTTATCGCGGTCCGGTTCACGAAGACAATGTCGAACTCTGTAAGCAAAATCTGCCACTTCGCTAACTTCCCTGTGGGCATAGGCTTCTGGAAGATATACTTCAATGGGTCCAGACGAGATATGAGGTAAGTAGTATAAGATGACAAATAATGCTTTAACTTTTGTGCCACCCAAGTTAGGGCGCAACATGTCCTCTCAAATTGAGTGTACTTAACCTCACAAACTGTAAACTTCTTGCTGAGGTAGTAGATGGCCTGCTCCTTCCTTCCTGTGATATCGTGTTGCCCCAGTACATAACCAAATGAATTCTCCAAGACCGTTAGATAAAGAATCAATAGCCTCCCTGTCTCGGGTGGGACCAGCACAGGCGAATTTGATAAGTACCCTTTAATCCGGTGAAATGCCTCCTGACACTCTTCCGTCCATTCTATTACAGCATCTTTCTTTAGTAACCGAAAAATGGGTTCATAAGTCGCGGTGAGTTGAGCGATAAACCTACTGATATAATTTAACCTTCCCAACAAACTCATCACCTCGGTTTTGTTCTTTGGAGGTGGCAACTCCTGAATGGATTTGATCTTCGACGGGTCTAACTCAATGCCTTGCCTGCTGACTGTGAATCCCAACAGTTTTCCAGATGGAACTCCAAATGTACATTTAGCAGGGCTGAGCTTAATATCGTACTTCTGGAGTCTTTGGAAAAACTTCCTTAGGTTTCTTACGTGATCTTCTTAATGCATGGATTTTATAATCACATCATCCGCGTACACCTCAATTTCTTTGTGTATCATATCATTAAACACGGTAGTCATTTGCCTCATGTATGTTGCTCCAACATTCTTCAAACCAAATGGCATTACACGATAGCAATAAGTTCCCCACGGCGTGATGAAAGTCGTCTTCTTTGCATCTTCCTCGTCCATCAAAATCTGATGATACCCAGCATAACAATCCATAAAAGACTCGATCTCACATTTGGCACAATTATCGATCAAGATATGGATGTTGGGTAAAGGGAAATTATCCTTTGGGCTTGCTCTGTTCAGATTGCGGTAGTCGACACATACCCTGATTTTTCTATCTTTCTTTGGCACTGGCACCACATTAGCCAACCAACTAGGATATCGAGTAACCCGAATAACCTTTGCATTCAACTGTTTGGTTACTTCTTCCTTAATCTTCATACTCATGGTTGTTTTGAACTTCCTCAATTTTTGCTTGACGGGAGGGAATGCCGGGTCAATGGGTAATTTGTGAACCACTAGATCGGTGCTCAAACCCGGCATGTCGTCGTATGACCATGCAAAAATGTCCTTGAACTCAATAAGTGCTTTGATTAATTCTCCCCTGATATTTGGTTCAATGTGGACGCTTATTTTTGTTTCCCGAATTTTATCTGCATCCCCTAGATTAATGGCTTCCGTGTCGTTTAAGTTGGGTTTGGCTTTCTCTTCAAATTGGCTTAACTCTCTATTAATTTCCTCAAAGTCTTCATCCTCATCGTATTCCGACTACTCATCAAACTCTACCTCTTGCACTAACAGTTCAAAATTAGATTGATTTTTTAAACAAGGTTGAAGATCCGTCGTGCATGTCATGTCATTAAGACCAGTATAAAGAGAACTGTTCAAAAAAAGGAAAGAAGAAAACAAAATTAAAACAAAATATAGAGTAGAGAAGAAGCTTTCATTGATTGAAATACGGGATAACAAGGTTTCACACTTTGATGAATACAGGATAAAAGAAAACTGGATTACAACCCTGGAATAATACAGTTAAACATGAAGGAAAAATCAAAAGCCTACGAACAGGACTCCCTCCACATGGGAAGAGGAGTAGCCATCCAATTGTTGATCTTGGCCTTAGGCCCCACAAACTGCACATCTGCCTTGCTAGAACCTTCCCCAGTTTCTTCCATGTTGACTTCCGCGAATAATCTTTCAAAACCTTCATCTAAATCTCCATTTATACCAATAAGTGGCCCTGTAACCTTGGACAACAATTGCTTCTTGATACTTGGCCTGACAAAAGATCGGGACAGGCGTGGGATTGGCCTGGGAAGGACCCATGTCCTCTTTTTCAACTTCTTGGACCGTCGCACATCTGCCGTTGTAGGCTTGAACCCCAGCCCAAAAGTATCCAGATTCTTGGGTAAAGAAACCGGTTGAACAATACCCTACAGATCAACCCCCAAACCTTTGCCTGGCACAAACCCACTATTCAGCATCTCCGAGGCTATCATGAAAGTTGCAACTGCTATTCTGGGAAGTGGAGTGTCCTCACCCTCAGGAACTTTGTCCACTGAGACCGTATCAAAAATCTAGTAAACCCATGGCCCCTTTTCATCATCAGACTCTATGAAGGGTACGATGGCATCACTCATGGCGCTTGTACCATCATCCCCGTGCACCACGATCTCCTACTTATCCCACTCGAATTTGACCATCTGGTGCAGTGTAGAAGGCACTGCTTTGGCAGCATGGATCCAGGGTCACCCCAACAAAAGATTATATGATACTGTGATGTCTAACACATGAATCTCCATGGTGAACTTGATCGGACCAATTTTCAATTCAAGTATGATGTCACCTACTGTGTCTGTACCACCCCCATCAAACCCTCGAACGTAGATGCCGTTCTTGTGAATTTTGTCATCATTAACCTTCAGCTTGTTCAAGGTGGACAACGGGCACATATTGGCACTGGAACCATTATTGATCAATACTCGAGTGACAATCGAGTCTTCACACTTCACGGTCAGATAGAGAGATCTATTATGTTCTGTACCTTCCACGGGCAACTCATCGTCGGAAAATGTCACCCGGTTCACCTCAAAAATCTTGTTTGCTATTTTCTCTAGATGGTTCACAGAGATCTTATCCGACACATAGGCTTCATTCAGAATTTTCATCAACGCCCGGTGGTGCTCATCTGAATGTATTAGTAATGATAGCAATGAGATCTGTGCGGGGGTTTTCCTCAGCTGCTCCACAATGGAATAATCTTGGGCCTTCATCTTCTTCAAAAACTCCTCCGCCTCCTCCTCCATTACTGGCTTCTTAATTGCCGCTAGATTGGCCCTTCTCAATTCTGCGGGTGCAAAACACCTTCCCAAACGAGTTAGACCTTGGGTTTCACATACTTCTTCCATAACCTATTTCCCATTGTACATCACCGTCACATGATTGTAGCTCCACGGAACGGCATTTTCATTGATTATTGTCAACTGTATTACCGGTTTGATGACAACTGGTTCTATGTGAGCCCCTTTCACCACCACGGGTGTGCTTGGTACCCCCTGAATCACTACCTTGATGGTCTCTGTTTTCTTTGCAGCAATAGATGTTCTTTTCCCCATCACCACAACTGGCTTGTTGTCTATCCTTTCCCATTGTACCACTGCTTTTCCACTAGTCGACTTTTCTTCGGGACTAGCTTCACTGGCCCGGATCATCATCATTGTTTGTGAGGGCTTCTTAGACTCCCCTCCCTTGTGCACTAGTTTGATCATGTGGGCCTCATGGTGCGTTAGCAGCAGATTCTGATTGATGTTTGGAGCTTCTGGAGCCTGAACCTCAATCCTGTTTATATCAATAAGGTCTTGCACCGCAGTCTTCAACCTCTAGCATTTCTCGGTATCATGTCCGGGCGCACCCGAACAATATTCATACCTTTTTGACTGGTCCAGATTTTTAGGGAAGGGATCTGGCATTTTGGGCTCAATATGGTTCAATAGGCCTAACTGCCTCAATTTGTGAAAGAGAGTAGTAAAGGATTCTCCCAACGGAGTAAATGTTCTCTGCTTCTGTATCCTCTCATTCCTGAAAGCTTGATTTCCACGGAAACCCGACCCTGGAGGATTTCTGTAGGCCCTTGAGGGTGGATATGTGTTTTGTAGGGGTGGGTATGTATTTTGGGGAGCTAGTGCACGCCATTGTTGTTGAACCGGAGGTTGAGTATATGTTTGGGCGTGATAGACGAAAAAATGTGGCTCTGGGTAGTATGGTTATGGAGGGATGTATGGGTAATCTGGGCGGTGGGGTCTGGGCCGGTAGTATGGTAAAGGACCTCTGGATCTAGACCAAGTGCCCGTTTTGACTGTTGCGACTTCTTCTCTCTTCTTTTTCCCGAGCACACCTCCCGTGCCGCTCTGGATAGCCTGTGTGGTAGCCTTGATCGCCGAATAGCTCATTATCTTGTTGGACTTGAGCCCTTCTTCGATCATGCCGCCCATCTTTATGACCTCATTAAAAGATTTACCAACTGACGTCACCAGGTGACCAAAGTAGGTAGGCTCCAAAGTCTGCAAAAAGTAGTCCACCATTTCACCCTCCCTCATTGGCGGATCGACTCTCGCCGCTTGTTCCCTCTAACGGAACCCGAACTCCCTGAAGCTCTTTCCAGGCTTTTTCTCAAGTTTCAACAATGTGAGACGGTCAGGGACGATCTCAAGGTTATACTGGAAGTGACCTGCAAATGCTTGTGCTAGATCATCCCAAGTATACCATCTGCTAGGATCCTGCCTCGTGTACCATTCCAGCGCGGATCCGCTCAAACTTTGACCAAAATAAGCTATCAACAGCTAATCCTTCCCACCATCCCCTCTCATCTTGCTACAGAAGCCTCGTAGATGTGCCATTGGATCACCATGTCCCTCGTATAAATCAAACTTTGGCATCTTGAAACCCGCCGGTAATTGAACATCGAGGAAAGGGCACAGATCCTTGTAGGCCACACTGACCTGGCCGCCTAATCCATGCATATTCCTGAAGGACTGCTCCAGGCTTTTCACTTTGCGAAGCACTTCATCCTGCTCCGAACTCTTAGCTGGCCTCTCAGTTTCTGTCGGGACTTTAAAATGAGGATTATAAGTGTGTGGCTCTGGTTCTTTGAAGGTAGGTTCCGTGGGATAATATTGGTTATCGTGAAACTAAAACAACGGCTCACTGGATGATCTTTGTAGTGTGGCTGGTGGGGCTGCCACAAAAATAGGGACAGCTAGTGGAGGAGGGTTCTGATTGGGTGGTAGAGCTTGGGGATCATAGGTACTTCTCCCCTGATGGTATTGGTGGACTGGGAAGCTAGTTGATGGGCCTGGGGGAGGGTATTCCGGCGTGTGTATTGGTGGGAGAGTAGGAGTAGCGGGAGGGATTGGCACCTTTTGCACCCTAGCCCAGGCTAGGTGCATTTCCTTCATCTCTTGTCTCAGCCTATCTACCTCCTCCCTCAGCATTTGATTTTTTGTCTTTTCCTCCTCAACACTTTGGTCTGAACTAGTCATGCTTTTCAGTATGGGCCCTTTGGATCTTGTTTGGTAATAGTAATCTTCCAGAACGGTGTAACAAACTAACTGTTTGAAATCTCTAGAAAACAATAAACTGGTTAGCGTTATAGTTTAACACATATTGCAATTACATGTTGAGGATGCGATGTTCCTAGGAAATTTGACCATTTCTAACATGTCTTTGCTCTGACCGCATGCATCATCCCAGTTTTTTTTCCTTAAATTGTTTATAGAGAGTCATGACCAGATCCGATGAGGATTGCCTACGTATCGCGACGCCGCACGAATCAGATCATATCGTAGTTCAACCCACAAGTGCGAAGAATAAAGACACCATTTTTTGTGTTTTCAGTTTATTAACGAAACGTTTTATTACATGGCTAAACAGTTTTTGACGGAAAACTAGAAACGAACTACAGACCTTAATGCAAAAAAGAAAAAAGAAAAATACAAATTCCGATGTACAAAAGACTCTAGAGACAAAGAAAATACAGACTCACACTGTCAACTACTTTAAAGCTTTGAATTTTGGTGCTTGCGGGGCGTCATTCGGCCTTGCCGCGGGCTTTGGTGCAATGTCCCTTTGCAGACTCTTCAATTCTTCCATGATTTGGTGGACATAAGTCATTACTGGGGCAAAGAAGGTGGTTCGGGGCATATCCTCACATGCTAGGCACTTCATGGTGATGTAGTGCCCGATATCTTCGATTCTTTCCCTGATTCTGTCCCTTTCCACAAGCAGTCGCTCTATTTGTTGATCCCGCATTCTTAGCACTTGAGCGTTGTTAGAGAGTTGATCTTGAAACTTATTCATCTGTTCCTCCATTTGTGCCATCAGATTATAGTAGCGTTCCCTGTCTGTCCTAGCATCTCGGGCTTGCCTGAAGACCCGCTCTTTGAGAGTGGTTATTGTTTCCCTCAATATGGCGATGCTCCCTTCGTAGTCCCTCTTTATTTGCCGTATATGCTTTGCTCTCGCCTCTGTACCTCTTGCCCATCTAGCCTTGATCCTTGTCACCCTAACTTCATATTCTTCCAAACTCTTTTGACAGTCGATGATCTCTCCTTTCAACTCATTTATCAACCTTCATCAGACCGACTTCTTGGTTGTCTGTCGGCATCCATCTTTATCTGTCGGATTTGGGTTTTCAAAGCCTCATTTTCTTGGGCTAGTTTGTTCTTTTCTCTATTATCAGCATCAACCTGCATACTATTTTCGAATTTCAGGTCGCGAACCCGCTGTTTCAGTCTGCCGATTTCTGTCCTGTATCCTTCTTCTTTTGCTAACCAATCCCAACTCTCTTGTGAAGATTCGGCGAACTCCCGAAGGTGAGGTCTCTTAGCTGGCCTTTCAAGCTCGATTTCTCTTCGATACCAAGCAATGTATCCTGGAACCACTTTGCCTTTGGACCTATCCCTGACACCAGTATTTGCTTTCAAGGTTTGGAACTCATTCCAAGTTTTGCGAACTACCGCTTCGGGGAACTGCCCATTAGGCCTAATTTCAATTACCTGGCTGCTGAGATATTCATTCTTCGGGATTATTTGGCACCGGCCCAACTGCCTTAAGACTCGGTACATGACATATGGTTGGATGCTTTTGAGACCCATCAACAATAAATGAGATCCTGTGGCGGACATATATATGATTTCATCAACAGATAGCCACCCAAACGTCCATTCTATCTAGCTTGCGGTAACAGAACGCAGGCGTGCGACCCATTTGGTGACCCCTTCTGGCAAACTAACCCTGTCGACCCTTGCCAAAAATTCTTCTATACATGTCTTCTTTGATGACCCATAGCTCATAAATGGAGGTTGATGACATAAATGTTCAATCATCCACATTTGCAGCAATGCATTGCAACCCTCAAAGAAATCCCCCCGGCTTTGCAAGCAGTAAGAGTGCGGAAGATGTCGGCTCTTATCATGGGTGCCAGAGTGCTGTTATCCTGAGTGAGCAATGTACTGATGACCCCGGCAACCTGTACGTCAATTTTCCTGCCTTTTCTAGGAAAAACCAGAAGTCCCAAAAAGGCTACCATAAACACAATACACCTATGCTCTTCCCATTTTAGGCGGTTGTTCTTGCTGCAGATTCTACTCTTTGAATTGTAGAAACCTCCGATATGACCGTATCTGTCGTATATGAATGACAGAGTACAAAAGCCCTTTGCCAAATCTGAGTTGTGGACCATTCTGCGGATCTTCAGAATGTCTAAGAACTTGTGTATGGTCACGGCTCTTGGAGCAATCAAGTACTATTTTTTCAAAGGAATCTTGGGACCCCCGATATACCTTGCTATCTCCTCCAATGTCGGCGCGAGCTCGAAATCTGAGAAGTGAAATACATTGTGTGCCGGGTCCCAGAATGGAATTAATGCCTTTATGATGTCCCCTCTCGGATTAATCTTTAGTAACCTAGTAAGGCCTCCTAAGTACAACTTGACCTTGCCTTGCCCTGATTCGCCTAAGTCATTCCACCACATATGTAACCCCAACGGGATCTTGTTTATAAGGGCTCCGGGTGAACTATGGTTCGTGCTCATTCTGCACATGTATTAAGGTGATTTAAGCAAGAAGCAAAACATTTATTTGACTCAAAGCAAAAGTAACTTTCCCTTTTTCCCAAATTAAAAGAAAGGCTCGGTTTTTCGAACACGGCCTTTCAACACTTCGAAGACGAAGGTTTTAAGGCTGTGTGGGTCAACCGGCTAAAATCTAAAAAATGACCCAAGTGGCCGTTTATGCAAAGTCAGACTTCCGGCGTCCGTTTCCAGAACATTTGGCTATTTTTGACAAAAGCAGCATCCCCCGAGAAATTAAAATTTTGGACATTTTGGCTATTTTACAACAGGGGAAGTTGGACCCGATTAGGGATGCCTACGTATCTCACATCCGGTGAGAATCAAACATGCGTAGTTCGAGTAATAAAACTAACTATTTTCGAAAACAAAAACTCTTCTTTTTTCACAAAGTTTTTCGATATAGAAAGAATGCTTCTGTCACACCTCCTTTTTTCGCTACTACACCCCGTGGAGGGTGTAATAAATGGAGTTTTTCCAATTAAAGGACAATCGAAATGGTATTTATTATTAAGAGTTGGAGTCACCACTTGAGAGATTTATGGTGTCCCAAGTCACCGGTTTGAATCCCGAATCAAGGAAAAAGTTGACTCCGTATTACAATCTATGAATCAGAAATCCGGATAATGAATTCTGTTAGCCCGGGAGAAGGTGTTAGGCATTGCCGAGTTCCGTGATTCTAGCACGATCGCTTAACTGTTATATCCGACTTAATTATCTGATTTTAGTACATGTTATCCTATAGTGCAATTTTTAAAGATTATTTACCACTTTATTATTATTATTAGCGAGAATTGCAACGTCGTGAAAACATATCTCGAACCACGTCACATCAATGTACCCGTGGTTATTGACGTGTTTCAACTCCAGTGAGATTTGGATTTGGGTTGCATGAAATGCACACCCGAATTTAAGAAGGTAAAATTGTTAAAGGCGCGCCTAAAGAAACTAACGCATTATTATTTTGGGGAAGGTCGTGCAATTCGCTAAATGGCCCATCCCGAAGTCTAAGTATTTTTAATATACATTTAACAAGGGCTCCACAATCTATGTGTTTTGTTTTGGCGAGGCTCGTCTCATTTTTGTTTAAAGTCCAACCTAAAGCAACTACAATTTTCTTTTATTTTTGTCTCTAAACGGGCCTAACTAATTTACATTTATAAATCCGAACTTCGAATTCAAGTCCAAATTCAAACAGAAGGGAGGGCCCTCCTAATTTGAACCCGCCACCTAACTCGAATACCCGAATCTATATTTGCGAATTAGTACCCTATTCCTAATATAATTCTTAACAAAGAATTTTTAATTTATAATAGTTTTGATCCTTGAACCGTTGGTCCAAGCCTGTAAATGTTGTCGCCATTGCATTGGGCTTTAGAACCAGCCCATTAGTGAATATGCTCATATTTAGGACTGCCTTGAGGGATCACTATTTAGTAGGCTTCAACGTTAGCCCAGACGATCACTAATCACGATTCAATTCAACAATGCAATTTATCACTCAAGCTATTTGCATGTTTTTCTGATTTCATATTGAAGCCCTAGATGATTACTTTTGAAAATCGAAGTCTCAATCATTGAATCAAAAGTCACTTAAGGTATATAGAACAACTAATAACCTGATTATATATCCAAAGACATGCAAAATATTTGTTTAAGTATTTACCTATTCGAACATTCAACTGCACATAATTACCATCTTTAAGACTGTATCAAGCTAAGCAATATCAATAGTCCAATACAGCTAGAAAATTCAGAAGTCTAAAGCGATGTCGACTACTCACAATATCCAGTTATTTATGCTCTACCTAATCTAACCTATGAACATAGGTAATACAGAAGCAACAAAATAATCAACTCCTATTTCATCTAACAACTAACATGAAACTAACTTCAATAAGTCTACTACACCCAGGCATTCGTAGTCAATCAAATAACAGTCCCAGCAGTCCTATTAATCGAGATACAACAATACAATGCAACAGATGACACTTATAGCCGAATTAAGCTTCCATTTCATTTTCACTGTTAAAAACTGGGAATCTGCATCACAATGAACACAGGAAGTGTACCTGGCAATGAGATGCAATGAAGAAGAGGAATGAGTCAGCAAGTGTAACAGCAGCATGTCACAGCAAGGATCAAATGCAATTCAGCTCAACTCAACAGCCCAGAAGTGTTTCGGCCAAAAAGAAATCCAGCAGAAAATAACAGTCTCACAAAAAAACAGCTCAAGTAGATCAAGAGTACTCAAAATTGAACCCAAAACAACTCTGAAAATCTGTCCAGAACTGAAACCTAAAGAAAAGAGAATTGGTTGCCTTAAACTCTCTCTAAATGATTGCCTGTTTTTTTCTTTTCTTTACTTTCAAAAGAGAATTGGTTGCCTAAAACTGATGTTTCTTTCAAATCCTCTCTCTAACTCCTGAGGTATCTCCCTTCATAAAAAAAAGCCCCCCTTTTATACTCCCAAAATGTTGCTATATCCTGCTCAAAACAGCCCTGCCAGCTCTTCAAAACCATTATTCAAATCATTTCTACCAATGATATTCCCTGAGGTTCCCCACTCAAAATACTAAAACATTAGTCAGTACCACTACTGACCTGTTCCTTTCTTTATTAAATCACAGGGGTATGGACAACCTATTTTCTCTTTCAGTTAAGTATGGGCAGCTTGTTTTTCTATTCAATTCCTTCAAATCCTGTAAAATGATGCCCATGTGACTTCTGTTTCCTGACCTTAAGGGTGTATTAAACAATGCATTAACTTAATGGTCCACTATTATCACCTGACAGATCAATCACTAGACCACTTTCAATTTCTCAATTTCCAAATTACCCTTGAAAACTTCACTAGAGATGCAGCTATAACCAATTTAAACTTAATCAAAACTCAAATCAGCTACTGAGATAAATGGACTGAAACCAGTGAAACCACACATGCATTTAAACTGAACTGGCAACCAACAGAACTTAGAGATTGACAAATGATATTTAATGATAAATTAATTCAATTCAATGTTATTACTGACTGGGTAATGAACTAATCTCTAAATTAAGCATTAGGGTAGACTAAGCATTTTAACGTTTTGATGCACTAATCTCATATGAATAGACTGACTTGGTTCGATCATAGAATCAAACAGAAAAGAAGCAGGAGAAGAAGAAGCATGGAAATTAAACGAAAAGGATAATAAAGAAAAGAGAATTGAAAAATACCCGAAAATCAAATAGACCAAAACTAAAAATTCCTCGTCCCTTCGTTTTGGGCTAAACCGAACCTTAATCGTATGTTTCCAATATGGAAACATACGACTAAGGTCTAATTCAGTCCTAAAGTTTCTCACAGTGCTTGTTTGGTCTTCGAGTCAAAATTAGGGCTCCGTTCAATCGATCTAAGATTCAAAGACTTCCAGCTTGATTCGATTAAAGATGGCATTAAATTAGGGATGAGGGAGGTCAGGTGGAGTTGGGGTGTGAATTTGGGACTGGTTGGGTAGGTTTAAGATTTTGTTCGAATCTTTGATTGAAGATTCAAAACAAACCGGGATGATTCGAGGTAAAAGGGGTAAGGATTTGGACTGATGGTGGCATGGCGGTTCGGTGGTGTTATTTTGGAGGTCATTAGAGTGGTTGCCTCCGGCTTAAGGGCAGTGGAGTACACCGGCGGCTGCTAGGGTTTGGAGGGGCTTGGGGGTCTCTAAAAAGAGACGACTGGTGAAGGGGGAGGGGGTGTGTGAATGAAATGGGCAAAAAAATGTTTTGGGGTATTAAAATTATAGTTTTAATCCAAGCCGTAGGATTATAACATCCAACGGCTAAGATCAAGTGACCTAATGCGAAACGGGGTCGTTTGGTTAAGTGGGGTGGGGACTTGGATCGGGTTATGAGGTAAACGGGTAGGGTCGGGTTTGATTAAGGGTTGAGGGATGGGATCTGGACCGTTGATCAAGTGAGATCAACGGTCAGGATGGGGTGTGACAAAACGACGTCGTTTGGACATCTTGGAGATGGAGTGAACTGGGCGGCAATGGGCTGGAGTTTTGGGCCTTTTTTTTGTTCAATTTGGATAGCCCAGTCCGATTTCTCTTCTATTTTTGTTCTCTTTTCTTTCATTTTCATTTTATTTCCTAATTTAAAGATCAAAGAATCCTAGATTATATTTGTAAATCCAAAAATTAACTTAAAAATACTATTTAACCTTTAATAATAATTATTACGTAAAATTAAATGCCAATTAAAACACAATCACATAATTGGACATTAAATGCTAAAAAATGCAAAAATATACATATTTTGTGATTCTCATTCTTTTAAAATCAAATATGGTTTAATTAATTCCTAATTGCAAAATTAGATCCTAAATGCACATGCAACATATATTTTTATATTTTTAATTAATAAAAAAAATAAACCTGCACAAACATATACAAATAATTAACCAAAAATGCCACGAAAATTCTCAAAATTGCACACAAAGGCAAGTTGTTTTATTTAGAATTTTTGGGGGTAATTCTCATATAAGGCAAAAATCACGTGCTCACACTTCTTTGAATAATTGATACATGCGTACATGTTTTGCCGTTGGGGCTCGACTATTCTACATGGACACGATTCATCTGACTGTTTGGCCCATTACAAAGTTCTCCTATCGAGGCCCTCTTTGGTGTGAAGTATTTTCCTCGAAAATATAAACTCTGATGGTGATGCCCCCCAGTATTCGAGGTTGATTGAAAAGAAGCCTTGGATACTGTTGAGTTCTCCTTAGGTGGCACATAGTTGTTGCCTCGTTAAAAACCTTGCCGGTAAAACCCATTTGGGACAAAATCCGATCTAAGGGAAAAAGAGTGCAAAGCATGCTTAAAAACCTAAGGTCTTCATGTAAAAATGTGCCTTCGATAACTTCGATCGAACACCTGCAATGGGTTAGTTTCAAATTCTAATGGACGAAAGGAAAAAGTCATACCTCAGCAATAGTATCGTTTGAGTAATGATACATTCCAATTGTTCGGCAGTTGTTCACCTTCCATCGTGCTAAGCTTGTAAGATCCTTTACCCACAACTCCGATGACTTCGTACGATCCTTCCCAATTCGGGCCTAGTTTCCCTTCATTCGAATCTCGAGTATTAAAGGTAACTTTTAGTAGAATTAGGTCCCCAATTGAAAAATGTCGACGGTTGGTCCTTCTATTATAGTATCTCTCAATTCTTTGCTTTTACGCGGCAATCCAAACAAGTGCTACCTCTCATTTTTCATCTAATAGCTCAAGGCTAGTATTCATAGCCTAATGATTTGACTCCTCCGATGCATGTTGAAACCTGGCACTGGGTTCTCCGACCTCGACGGGGATTAAGGCCTCAGAGCCATATACTAAAGAGAACGGGGTGGCTCCCGTGCTGGACTTCGATGTCATTCGATATGCCCAAAGAACCTTGGGTAGAACCTCTATCCATTTTCCCTTCGCATCATCCAACCACTTCTTTAGGTTTCGAATGATAGTTTTGTTTGTTGACTCGGCCTATCCATCCTCGGTCTGGTGGTATGGTGCTGATAAGATCCTCTTTATTTTTGTGTGCTTCGAGGAACTTCGTTACATTGCTGCCAACGAATTGCTTTCCATTGTCACATACAATCTCAGCAGGTATCCCGAACCGGCATATGATATGGTCCCAAATGAAGTCAATAACTTCCTTTTCTGTAACCTTCTCGAAGGCCTATGCTTCCACCCATTTAGAAAAATAATCAGTCATAAACAAAATGAATTTAGCTTTACCTGGAGTCGTTTGTAGACGACCGACTATGTCTATTCCACATTTAATGAAAGGCCACGGGGATAGGAATGAGTGGAGTTGCTTTCCGGGCTGATAGATCATCGGTGCGAACCGTTAGCACTTATCACATTTTTTGACAAACTCTTTAGTATCTTTTTCCATGTTTTCCCAGTAATACCCTACTCTAATAATTTCGCGAATCAAAGATTCGGCGCCGGAGTAATTCTCGAAAGTACCTTCGTGGATTTCTCGTAGAACATAATTGGTGTCCCCCGTACCTAAACATACGGCTAATGGTCTATCGAACGGCCTCATATACAATGTTCTATCTTTATCTAACGTGAACCTAGCAGCCTTGGTTTGTAGGACCCTCGATTCTTTGTGGTTTGATAGGAGTTTTCCATTTTTCAAATAATCGATATACTTATTCCTCCAATCCTAAGTCAAACTTGTAGAATTTATTTCGGCATGACCCTCTTCAACCATAGACATCGACAATTGGACGACAGTCCCCGGGATGATACCATATTCTTCAATCGAGGATCGCAAATTAGCAAGTGCATCGGCCTCGCTATTTTGTTCTCGAGGCACATGATCCAGAGTCCACTCCTTGAAACGGTGCAACGTTACCTATAGCTTATCCAAGTACCATTGCATCCTATTCTCTCTAACTTGAAAACTTTTGTTTACTTGGTTTACCACCAACAGTGAACTGCACTTGGCTTTAAAGACTTCTACACCCCAAACTCTTAGCTAGCTCGAGACCTGAAATCATGGCCTCATACTCGGCCTCATTACTAGAAGTTTTGATAGATTTTCTAATGGTACTACTTATAGGTGGCTTCAAGACAATGCCAGGCCTGGACCCTTTCACATTCGAGACACCGTCCGTGAAAAGGGTCCATACCCTTGATGATGTACTCGATCTTAGCAGGAGTTCTTTCTCCACTTTGGATACGAGGGTCGGCACAAAATTGGCCACGAAGTCAGCTAGGATTTGAGACTTGATGGTCGTTCGAGGTTGATACTCGATATCATACCCGCTAAGTTCAATGGCCTATTTGGCTAATCGGCCTGATAGATCGGGCTTATGCAAAAAATTTCGAAGGAGGTAAGTGGTTAACACACATATGGGATGACACTCAAAATATGACTTTAGCTTTCTAGATGCTCTTATCAATGCAAGTGTTAATTTTTCTAAGTAAGGGTATCTAGTTTCAGCATCTCCTAGAGTTCGGCTTACATAATAAACAAGGAATTATGTACCTTGATCTTCTCGAACTAGTACCCCACTTACCGCTATCACTAACATTGCCACATATAAGTAAAGCTTTTCATCTAACTTCGGGTTGTGAAGCAAAGGAGGGCTCGATAAGTATCGCTTTAGTTCTTCTAAGGCTTGTTGTCATTCCGTGGTCCATGTGAAACCCTTTTATTTTTTAGCAAGGAAAAGAACCTATGACTTCGATATGATAACCTCAAAATAAATCGACCCAAGGTGGCTATTCATCCTATTATCCTTTGCACGACCTTCATACTCTCCTCAATCGTGATATCCTCGATGGCCTTGATCTTGTCGGGGTTGATTTCGATAACCCGATTCGCTACCATGAAGCCGAGGAACTTACCCGAGCCGACCCCAAAGGCACATTTTTTTGGGTTAAGCTTTATGTTATACTTTCTCAAGATTTTGAATGTTTCCTGCAAATGAGTTAAATGGTCCTCTACGCGCAGGGACTTAACTAACATATCATCAATGTAAACTTCCATCAATTTACCTGTCTATTCCTCGAACATTTTATTAACTAGGCATTGGTTTGTAGCTCCTGGATTTTTTAGCCCGTAGGGAATTATGTTGTAACAATAAGTTCCAAACTTAGTGACAAACGAGGTCTTTTCCTGATCCCCCGGGTTCATCTGAATCTAATTGTACCTAGAGTAGGCATCAAGAATGGTAAGGATCCCGTGGCCGACCATAGCATTGATCAAGCGATCGATTATAGGTAGTAGAAAAGAGTCTTTAGGGCATGCTTTGTTTAAATCCTCATAATCTACGCACATTCTAAGTTTGTTTCCCTTTTTAGGAACTACAACTACGTTGGCTAACCACTCGGGGTATTTTACTTCACGAATAGACCCTATTTTAAGAAGTTTGGTTACCTCATCCTTTATGAATGAATGCTTCACCTTGGACTGGGGCCTCATTTTTTGCTTCACTGGTTTGAACCTGGGGTCAATTGCTTAGCTGGTGCGTTGTTATTTCTGGCAGGATCCTTGTCATGTCTAGATGGGACTAAGCAAAGCAATTCATATTATCGATAAGAAACTAAATAAGTTTTTTCCTGAGTTCGGGGGTTGACTCCACTCCCAGGTATACCTTTTCTCGAGCATGTACTCGATCAGTATGACCTGTTCAAGTTCCTCGACCGTTGATTCGGTTGCGTCTGACTCTTCAAGAACAATAAAGGTTCGAGGAGTAAGGAAATCCTCTTCTTCTTCTTCTTCGATAACCTGTTCCTCCGGCTCGATCGGGACTGTGTCGATGATTGTTATTTGGCCGCCTACTTACGTTTGGTGTTTGACTTTTTTGAGGTCGAAGGCACTGGTATCTGTGTCCCCTGTTAGAATGCAAACATCTCCTTTGCAGTGTGTTGTTCTCCGTAAATATTTTTCACACTATCCTCCGTTGGGAATTCATTATCTGATGGAGGGTTGAAGGCACGACCCTCATATTGTGGATGGACTCCCAAGTAGTGCATTATACCTCATGTCGCCTTTGATCACATGGAATTTTGTATCTTGGATGGTCCCTGCTACGTTCACTGGTAGAACTACCTCCCCCTTCGTTGTTTCGCTTGCCATGTTGAAGCTATTTAGGACCTGGGATGCAGGTACAATCTGATCTTGTAGGTCGAGATATTCTACGACCCTCGATCTGATTATGTTTGCTGAGCTACCTGGATCCACTAAAACATGTTTCACTTGAATTTTATTTAACAAAATAGAAATTACCAGGGCGTCATTGTGCGACTGAGATACGCCTTCCGCTTCCTCATCATAGAATGATCGGACATTCTCAGGAACATAGCTCTGAGTCCATTTTTCTCTAATGATCAACACCTTGGTGCCTTTGAATACAGGTCCTTGTGGGACGTCGACACTACCATAGATCATATAGATTACATGCTGTAGTTCTTCCTGCTCATTTTTTCTGCTTGCATCTCCCTCCCTAAAGTGGTTCATCACTCTATCACTGAGAAATTCTCAAAGGTGACCGTCGTTGAATAATCGAGCTACCTCCTCCCTTAGCTGCCTGCAGTCCTCGGTTCTATGTCCATGCATGCCATGACACTTACACATCAAGTTTGGATTCCTTTGGGAAGGATCAGTTTGTATAGGCCTGGGCCACCTGGTGTCTTTGAATCTTCCAATAGCTGACACAATCCCCGATGCATCTATGCTGAAATTATACTTCAACAATAGAGGTGCCTCCGCGGAGTCGGTATGTTTATCGAACGCGATCATTTCTCCGATTGTTCTGAGGAGTGTTACGACCCGAGCCCGAGCCGCTATTTCTCTAGTCGGCGTACGACTGATAGCATTCCTTGTTTGATCTTAATTCCCTATCTATATCCCTCAAGGGCTTGGCTACCAATCTATTGGGATGAACTGAACCCGAGAGAGATCCCAACTGGTCGTCCTCGACCCTGACCTTCGATTGGTAATGATTATGCATGTCTGACCATGTCATAGCTGGATACTCGATCAGGTTCTGCTTTAATTATTGAGACGCGATCAAAATATTCTTATTCAAACCCTTTATGAAAGCTGTACTGCCAAGTCATCCAAGACTGGTGGTAATTCCACTCGCTTCATCTAAAACTGGGACGAAATCCCTTAACATCTCGTCGTTCCTATGTTTTATCTTAAACACGTTCTATTTCCTCATCGCCACATTTATTGCCCCGGCATGTTCTTTCACGAAGGAATCTTCTAAAATATAAAACAAATCGATAGAGTTCGGGGGAAAATTATGGTACCAAATTATGGCTCCTTTCGACAAAGTTTCCCTAAATTTTTTCAGCAATACTGACTAGATCTCATCATCATTCAGGTCGTTTCCTTTAATCTCGCAAGTATATGAGGTAATATGCTAATTATAGCTGGTTTTTCCATTATATTTGGGTATATAGGTCATGCGAAACTTTTTAAGAATGGGCATCGGAGCCGCACTCGAATAGTTTTTCTATGAACTTTTTGAAATCTAAACCTTTCAAAACCGGGGGTGCCCCCGGTATTTGATCAACACGAGGGTTATAAGTCTCCACCTTTTTTGTCATTGTCCTCAATCTTCTTTTCCCCGGACTCAATCCTCTTGGTGAGCTCTTCGAGCATCCTCATAATTGTGGGGTCAATCCCCAAGCCATTTTGGTTTGACCTCTCTGGCAGCGGTTCAGCACATCGAGTGTTTCCTGGTTCGGCTATACCCGGAGTTTTATTCTGACTTTAAAGCTGAGCGATGGCAATCTGTTGAACTTGCAGCATCTCGAATATCACTTAGAGGCTAACTCCCCCATCTCCTAGACCTTGTGTTCCTTGGCTCCCAGATAGGGCTTCTCTGCGTACACTTCCTCCGGGGTCCGCGCCTAAGTCTACATTCAAAGCAATGTGTGAACTGATATCATTTGGTTCCACATTTGGCACTTCCCTAGTGTTTATCAGTGGTACAACGACATTGTTATTTTCCCCATGAAATCCAAGACCTTCATTGTCATGAACATGTGCGTTTTACGAGCTTGGCATGTTTAATACTGAGAATAAAAATTCTGGACAAGAACAAGTATGAAAATAACGTGTGCTATCAGAATCGGTACTGAAATAATCAGTTTTATCTTTATCCTCACGGTGGGCGCCAAACTATTTACCTCGAAAATACGAGTAACAATTATTAATTTGTGGTTTTAAAAGTATATAATTTAGTTCAATACCAATTAAATCAAGAAGTATAATGTATAAATGAAAGAAATGTGTAAATCAAACCAGCATTGCTGGGCAGGATCAACCTCGAGCCAAAGTGATCTCGGGACAAATTAAGAACAATAAAGCTAAAGGACAATTCTGATGAACAATGAGCAAGAAAAGTAGAGAGTATATTCTTTGCCAATGATTAGATATGATTACAAATGATTGGGGTCCCCTTTATATAATAGGGAAATCCTAAATAAGGTACATTTCCATTTACAGTAAAAGAATGTTATTGGAACAACTGTTTGACCGCCTAGTACGGATTCATACAAATTTATTCCGGGATTTGAGCCACGATCTTGGGGACGTGGCATGAATCTTGTTCATTCTGTTACAAGTCTATAATGGCATTATCCCGAGGCCAATCATATTTAGCTTCGACGTTCCTCGACCACTTGGTGCTTCGAACCTTGTACTGTGTCATCGAGCTCGAGCCTGATCCATCGAGCTCGAACTCAGTCCATCTTGAATTCGGATTTAGGGCGGCCCCTCGAGCCCGAAAAATTTATCATAGCCAATTTTGACCGTATACACATATATTTTTAAAACAAACAATATTAATTATTTAGTACTCATATTTCGAGCAAAAACTTAATATTCAAAATTGTATTCAAATTTCGACAACTTAATCTTATATTAAAAGGAAAGGGGTTGTTTGATAACTTCAGTTTGCTTACATGGCAAGCGAAAAGTAGATGATATCAACCTTATAGTCACGATCATCATTAAATTACTCAGGTGAAAGTAGGGTTTATTTATCTCACGACAAATTTATTGGAGATATGAAAACTTCAGAGAAGGTTTTCTACTCATGCCAACGATAATTTTCATAACGTTATCAATAACGATATAATTTAATAGTAACAACAACATGAATAACTTATAATAAAAATATAAGGTGACAACAACCATTCTTTTCAAAGTTAGACTTCTTAAGATAAATTCTTCAAAATGTTAGTTGACTTTACGAACAACTCAAATTTTACGGTCACAATAATTTGTTGCCTCCATTTGAAAAGTAGTCGTCATATTTCACATTTGTTTCTAACTAACTATATTTCACGATCTAGAGTCCCAATCTATGCCTTCTTAGTTTACGTTCAATGAAGCAATAAAATCAATTTCTTACTATTTTCTCAAGATATGCTAAATTTTCATATTCCCTAATTTCCTATTATGATATAATATGAACTTTGAATACTAGATTTGGTAAGAACATTATGAAAACAATCTATTTCAAAGGGCTTTCTTCTCTTGTAAGAGGCAAGTCATGGAGCAAACAAAAGAAAAAAAAAACCTTCTTAGTTTGTAACCAATGGATTCAGGGCAACCGAGTTCTAGTACTAAACAGGAACTTATGAAGTGAGTCCCTTTTCCACTTCGTTCTTTTTTATTCTTTCTCATTATTTAATTTACAATCTTCAAGAGGTTTATATGGTGCTTTCAATTCTCTTTGCGAAATGAATAAAGAAAATGAGGAACTTAGACTCAAAAATGATGAGCAAAAGAAACTCGTTGAGAAGCTGCTCAAGGAGATTGCCCAATTGAAAACAAAAGTCACCTTTATTTTCAATTTTAAAATGCCAAATAGATTATTAGCTTTATTTGTTTGGCCCTAGAAACATCGACTGAAATTCCGTATAAAAAGTGCAAAATATTCCTAAGATAAAATTGTTGTAGCGCTCTCTTTCCAGATGAGCAATTTCTCTTATAAGTTACCAAATTATCTTCAAATTCTAGTGTTGTCGTATTTCTCGTAATCGATAATAATTTTTTCATTAAATCAGTTTGTAGCTATATAAATGTGTGACAAAAATTGTGTTTGGAATTCATGGAAGGATTTAATAAACCCGTAGAAACATATATATATATTCTTACTAATTTTACTACTAAACAAAACGAATGACATATATATATATATATACAGAGAGAGATAAGATTTTTTAATTATATAAAATTTGAAACTTCTTTTCACGGGTATTAAGAAGATTGTTGTTAGAAATTGTATTGAGAGTTATATCCAGGTTTATCATTATAGATTTTAACAACCTTGGGTGAATTAAAATAAAAAAAATTTAGAGCTTGTTATAAAATAATAAAGAAGAATATTGCAAAGAAAGAGAGAGAATTCTTATTGATTTTAGATGAATTACAATGGAATAGAACCCTCTATTTATAGGGGAAAAGTAATTTAGCCACCAAGTAACAATTCCTAAAATCTCTCTAAAATATAGATATTCACCTCAAATAGAATTCTATTTATAACTCTCCCCCTTGAATGTCTATTCAATAGACAATGTGCCTCGTTAAAACCTTACTTAAAATAAAACCCAGTGGAAAAAGATTCTACTGAAGGAAAAAGAGTACACATGTTTAGAAATATACCTTTTGGTTGCCTCGTTAAAAACCTTACAAAGAAAAACCCAGCAGGACAAAACTTTGTAAGGGAAAAAGAGTACAACGCGTATTAACTCTCCCTGATGAGAGTATCAATTCACATCCTTGAGCCTTCACATTCCAATAATGTGCATCATCTTCACAGGATCGTTGGTAGAGATTTGATAAATAAATCAGCCATATTAACTTAAATGAATTTGGTGTACCTTGAAATCATCATTCTTGAGAGATATGTAACGTCGTCACATAATGTCATGGAATATCCTTTTCAATATCTCCATAGAGGTATTTTCGCTATTACATTATCATGCTTATAGTTATATGTCACGACCCGGATTTCCCACCCTTGAGAATCATGATGGCGCCTACTCGTGAAAGTTAGACAAGCCAAATTTAGTTACCTTTTGTTTACAAAATAGACCCTTTTTAACAATTTATGGCAACAATATGAAAACAACGAAATTAAACAGTAGTGGAAGTCTTAATTATAGATTCTGAATCAAAATGCATAGTCAATATAAGCCTCTACCCAAGACTGGTGTCACAATACTCACGAACGCTAAGAAATACTAAATACAAATGTCTGAAAGAACACATAAGCTATTTGTCTCGAATACAAGGAGGCAACAGACTAAAAAGAAAGAATAAGGGAGACGTCGGGCCTGCGGACGCCTGCAAGGCTACCTCGGGTCTCACTGGACCGAAGGCCTGCTCCCGTACTAATACAGCTGCTGCTGCTGCTCGAAACATGGACCTGTGCAAATAGCACAGAGTGTAGCATCAGCACAACCGACCCCATGTGCTGGTAAGTGTCTAGCCTAACCTCGGCGAAGTAGTGACGAGGCTAGACTGGACTACCATATAAACTTGTTCAATTATATACATATATAGCAAAATCGAAAATACAAAACAAGTAAACAATATGGGAGGGGGAGCATGCTGGGGGAAGATAACCATATTAATAGTAAATCCAGAATAACAATCTAAGGACAACTTGGAATTTACAGTGGACAAGAACCAAATACCCAAATAAACACACTTGTATCAATAATTGTTGAGACGCGCAACCCGATCCCAATATATAACAATACTGTTGCGGCGTGCAAGCCGATGCATATATATATATATCATTGTTGCGGCGGGCAACTTGATCCATATCATTTTAACATTGTTGCAGCGCGCAACCCGATCCACAAATGTCATTCAATGCACAACATCACCCTTCGTGCTTTAACACTCTCCCTCACCCAATCAACAATCACAAACAAGGGCAAGGGGAAATAATAAATCAAGAATAGAAGCCCCGGCAAGGGTACACAATAAACAAATAAAAACCCGACAAGGGTACAACATCAATAACCACAACGTCCCGGCAAGGGAATAAATCATTAACTCCTCTCTTTCTTTCACTTTCATCTCGTATTTCACATTATCACTTAAGCTCAAGCTCCAAGGAGTTACTTATCTCATATACCCTCACAATTTGTATTTCAAGCCGAGCCAATGCTCCACGAAGTTCCAAGATTAAAATTTCTTTCACAAGGTCTTTACAACATATAGAAGTCATCAATTAAGCATGGAAGGCATAACAACAACCAAACTATCTGCAAATATGGACTCACGGTCATGCTAGACACCAATGTATATATACTCGTCACCATGCCTATACATCGTACTCGATCAATTAGCAAGTAGCAAACAAGACTCAACTCATATTCCCTCAAGCTAGGGTTAAACCAAACACTTACCTCAACTTCCACGGCCAAATCAATCCACAACAACCGCTTTCCCTCACAAATTCGGCTCCAACTCAATCAAATCTATTCAATAATGACTTCATAATATCAATATATGCTAAACAAATCAAACTCAATGTCTAATCATAGGTTTCCAAGCTTTCTTTCCAAAAATTTCAAAATCGCCCCCGGGCCCGCTTGGTCAAAACATGAGGTTCGGACCAAAATCAAATCCCCCATTCACCCAAGAGCCCGGACATATAATTTATTTTCAAATTAAACCCCAAAATGAGGTCTAAATAAAGAAAATATAGAAAGCCCTAACTCTTCCCATTTCCCTCGATTTCTACCCTAGATTACATGTTATAGCCTTAGGAATTCATTAGATAATGATGGAAAATGAAGAAAACGAGTGAAACAATGATTACCCAAGAAGTTTTGATGAAGAAATGCTCTAAAATTCACACTAGAACTTTGGAGAAGAAAGAGTTCGTGAAGTGTTACGTTATTCCCGTCACTGGTTCTATTATTGGATATTTTAAATAACCGGGCAAAATTACCCTTCGCGTTCGCGGGAGTAAGGCCACGTTCGCGAAGGGTCACACTGACAGAGCATCATGATCGCGAGACAGGTAATGCGAATGCGTAGAAGGAAATGATGGGGGTCCAAAGTCTGGTCTATGCGAACGCGAGGGTGTTAATGTGAACGCGGAGGGGAAAATTGGGCTAGGTCTCTCAGGGGCAATTTACCCTATGCGAATGCGAGGGTAGTGAAGCGAACACGAAGGAGGAAGGACTTAGAGCTACGCGAACGCAGGAGATGCTCCGCGATCGCGAAGAAGACTTGTTTGCAACAGCTGAAGCTTATTTTTCTGCAACTTTCCTAAGTTCAAAACCACCCCGGAACACCTCCGAAATACTCCCGAGCCCTCGGGGCTCCCAACCAAACACATACACTAACTCAACAACATCCTACAAACTTAACCATACGATCAAATCGCCAAAATAATATAAAAAACAATGAATCAACCCCAAAATCAATAGTTTTTCTTCAAACTTCATAAACATTGAAATTTGGAACTTATAGCCCGAAACACGTCAAACGATGTCCGATTTCAACAAAACTTTACAAAAATATCTTAAATCATATAAGACATATACCGGGCACTGGAACTAAAAATTTCAACACGTTCTAATCGATTTTCATTTAAACTTTCCTTAAAAATTTCAAAAAAATAATTTTACTCAAAAATTCATTTCTCGGGCTTGGGACCTCGGAATTCGATTCCGGGCATAAGCCCGAGTCCCATATTTTTCTACGGACCCTGCGGGACCGTAAAATTACGAGTCCGAGTCCGTTTACCGAAAAATGTTGACCAAAGTCAAACTTATTTATTTTAATACCAAATTTTAACATTTTTCACAGAATTTCACATTTAAGCTTTCCGGCTTCATGCCCGAACTACGCACGCAAATCAAGGCGACTAAAAACAAGGTTTTCAAGTCCTCAAAAGTACAAAAATAAATAGGAAAACAGGTGATGACCCTTTAGGTCGTCACATTCTCCGTATCTAAAACAACCGTTCGTCCTTGAACGGACAAAAGAAAGAAGTACCTGAGTCGGGGAAAAGATGGGGATAACGGCTCCGCATATCAGACTCGGACTCTCAGGTCGATGCCTCAAGAGTCTGACCTCTCCACTGAACACGAACGGAAGGAAAACTCTTGAATCTCAACTGACGAACCTGCAGGTCCAGAATAGCTACCGGCTTCTCCTCGTAAGGCAAATCCTTGTCCAACTGGACACTGCTGAAATCTAACACGTGGTCTGGATCTTCGTGATACCTCCGAAGTATGGATGCATGAAAAATGGATGCTTGGCAGATAATCTAGGCGGCAATGCAAGTCTATAAGCCACCTCTCCCACTCGATCGAGAATCTCAAACGGACCAATGAATCTAGGGCTATGCTTGCGCTCCTTCCCAAATCTCATCACACCCTTAATAGGCGACACTCGGAGCAATACTCGCTCACCAACCATGAAAGCTATATCTCGAACCTTACGATCTACACAACATTTTTTCCTGTGCTGAGCTGAATGGAGCCTATCCTGAATGATCTTGACCTTGTCCAAGGCCTCCTGAACCAAATCCATACCTATCAATGGAGTCTCTCCCGGCTCAAACCATCCAACCGTAGACCGACACCGCCTACCATATAAGGCCTTATAAGGAGCCATCTGGATGCTCGACTGGTAGGTGTTGTTGTAGGCAAACTCCGCTAAAGGCAAGAACTGATCCCATGAAACTCCAAAGTCAATAATACAAGCTCGAAGCATATCCTCCGAAATCTGAATAGTCCACTCGGACTGACCGTCCATCTGGGGATGAAATGTTGTGCTCAACTCAACCCGTGTGCCCAACTCTCGCTGAACTGCCCTCCAGAAGTGCGAGGTAAACTGCGTACCCCAATTCAAAATGATAGATGCAGGCAAACCATGAAGGCGAACAATCTCCCGGATATAAATCTTAGCTAATCTCTCGGATGAATAGGAGACTGCCACAGGAGTGAAATACGCTGACTTGGGTAGCCTATCTACAATGACCCAAACTGCATCGAACTTCTTCCGAGTCAACGGAAGTCCAGTAATGAAGTCCATAGAGATCCTCTCCCACTTCCACTTGGGAAGCTCAATCCTCTTAAATAAACCACCATGCCTCTAATGCTCATACTTAACCTGCTGACAATTCAAACACTGAGCCACATGTGCAATAATATCCTTCTTTATTCTACGCCACCAATAATGCTGCCGCAAGTCTTGATATATCTTTGCGGCGCCCGGATGAATAGAGTACCAGGAACTATGGGCCTCCTCTAAAATCAACTCTTGAAGTCCATCCACATTAGGCACACGTACTCGGCCCTGCAATCTCAAAACTCCATCATCACCTAAGGTAACCTGCTGGGCACCTCCACGCTACACCGTGTCTCTAAGGACACACAAATGGGGATCATTAAACTGCCGATCATTGATACGCTCCAATAATGAAGAACGTGCAACCGTGCAAGCCAACACACGACTGGGCTCAGAAACATCCAACCTCACGAACTGATTGGCTAATGCCTGAACATCCAAAGCAAACGGCCTCTGACTGACTGGAATATACGCAAGATTGCCCATAGTGGCTGACTTCCTACTCAAAGCATCAGCCACCACATTGCCCTTCCCTGAATGATATAAAATGGTGACATCATAATCTTTCAACAACTCCAACCACCTCATCTGCCTAAAATTCAACTCCTTTTGCTTGAACAAGTACTGAAGACTCTTGTGATCAGTGAACACCTCACATGCCACGCCATAAAAATAGTGCTTCCAAATCTTTAAGGCGTGAAGCTGCCAACTCTAAATCATGCACTGGATAGTTCTTCTCATGAGTCTTCAACTGCCTCGAAGCATAGGAAATAACCTTGCCACCCTGCATCAACACTACACCAAGCCCAATACGGGAAGCATCACAATAGACTGTATAAGTCGATGATCCTGTGTGCAAAACCAACACTGGTGTCGTAGTTAGAGCTGTCATGAGCTTCTGAAAGCTCGCCTTACAGTCGTCCGACCATCTGAACTGGGCACCCTTTTGGGTCAACCTGGTCATCGGGGCTGCAATAAACAAAAACCCCTCCACAAACTGACAGTAGTAGCCTACCAATCCCAAGAAACTCTGAATCTCTATAGTTGATGCTAGTCTAGGCCAGTTCTTGACTGCCTTAATCTTCTTCGGGTCCACCTGAATACCCTCTGCTGATACAACGTGGCCTACAAATGCTACTGAACTCAGCCAGAATTCGCACTTGGAGAACTTGGCATATAACTGACTATCCTTCAGAGTCTGAAGAACCAATCTAAGGTGCTACTCGTGCTCCTCCTGGCTGCGGGAGTACACCAAAATATCATCAATAAAGACTATCACGAACATGTCCAAATATGGCCTGAACACTCGGTTCATAAACTCCATGAATGTTGCTAGGGCATTGGTCAAACCAAATGACATGACCAAGAACTCATAATGCCCATACCGAGTATGAAAAGCTATCTTAGACACATCGGATGACCTAATCCTCAACAGATGGTATCTAGATCGCAAGTCAATCTTGGAAAATACCCTGGCACCCTGAAACTGGTCAAACAAATCATCAATCCTCAGCAGTGGATACTTATTCTTAATCGTTACTTTGTTTAATTGCTGGTAATCTATGCACATCCTCATCGATCCGTCCTTCTTCTTGACAAATAACACTGGCGTGCCCCAAGGCAAAACACTAGGTCTAATGAAACCCTTCTCTAGCAAATCTTGCAACTGGTCCTTTAACTCCTTCAGCTCCGGTGGGGCCATATGATATGGCGGGATAGAAATGGGTTGGGTGCCCAGAGCCAAATCAATACAGAAATCAATGTCCCTGTCGGGTAGCATACACGGCATGTATGAAGGGAAAACATATAGAAACTCCCGGACAATAGGCACAAAATTTATAGGAGGAACTTCAACACTGGAATCTCGAACATAGGCCAAATAGGCCAGACACCCCTTCTCGACCATGTGTCGAGTCTTCACGTACAAAATGACACTGCGAGTAGAATAACCTGGAGTGCCTCTCTACTCTAAACGAGGCATATCTGGCAACGTTAAGGTCATAGTCTTGGCATGGCAGTCAAAGATAGCATAATAGGGTGATAACCAGTGCATACCCAAAATGATATCAAAGTCAACCATATCTAAGAGCAACAAGTCTACACAGGTCTCAAGACCCCCAATCACTAAAACACACGAACGATGGACTCGGTCAACCATGATAGAGTTACCCACCGGTGTAGACACATATACAAAGATACCCAATGCATCACTAGGCATGACCAAGCATGGTGTGAAATAAGACAAAACATATGAATACATAGACCCCAGATCAAATAGTAATGAAGCGTCTCAATCACAAACCAAAACCGTACCAATGATGACTGCATCTGAAGCCTCGGCCTCAGGCCTGGCCTGAAGAGCATAACAACAGGGCTGGGACCTACTACCCTAAGATGTATCCCTAGGTCGATCTGTTGCTGGATGAACACCGGCCCTGGCGGTCTGAGCTCCACCTCTATGACCTCTACCTCTACCTCTATGACATCTACCACTACCTCTGGCTAGCTATGGGGCATCTGGTGCCTGAATCATAGGACGGGGACCCTGGTGCTGCGATTGAGTACCCCTCAATCTCGAGCAAGCCCTCCTAATGTGACCATACTCACCACACTCATAACATCCCTCTGAATGCTGTGGCTGAGGAAACTGTGGTAGGCCCTGGTGGCGTGAATGACCTCCACGGAAACTCTAAAGTGGCAGTGCACTGATAGGAGCTGGCGGTGCACTGAATGACTGTTGATCAGAATAGGATGCCTGAGAACCATGGCCACCTGATGGGCCGTGAAAAACCTGAAAGGCCGACTAAAAGGGCCTAGGAGGATGGACTCTACCTTATGAATCTCTACCTCCAGATGAGGTACCACCGAATCTACCAGAATGATGGGCTCTCTTGTCTCCCCCGTAACCACCTCTCTGTGACAGGACCATCTCAACTCGGCGGGCCATATTGGCCGCCTCTTTAAAGCTGATCTCACTACCAGTCTCCCTAGCCATTTGGAGACGAATCGGCTGAATCAAACCATCAATAAATCTCCTCACCCTCTCTCTCTCTCTCTCAGTGGGAAGTATGACAAGAGCATGGCAAGCTAGATCAATGAACCTGATCTCATACTGAGTGACCATCATAGAACCCTGCTGGAAGTGCTCAAACTGCCTCCGATAAGCATCCCTCTAAGTAATGCAGAGAAATTTCTCCAGGAAGAACTCTGAAAACTGATCCCAAGTCAAAGACGGAGACCCTGCTGGTCTAGCTAAACAAAAATCCCTCCACTAAGTACTGACGGATCCAGATAGGTAAAATACAACAAAATCCAATCCACTGGACTCAACAATGCCCATGTTCCGAAGAACCTCATGGCGGCTATATAAGAAATCCTGGGGGTCTTCAGAAGAAGCACCGTTGAATGTAGCAGTAAATAGCTTGGTAAACCTATCCAGCCTCCACAAAGCATCTGCGGACATAGCCGTTCCATCGTCGGTCTAAGAAACTACCCTCGGCTTAACTGCCATAGCTGGCTGAACCACTGGAACCTGAACCTAGGGAGCTACCTGCTCCAGAGTACGTGCAGCAGGAGTCTGGACTCCTCTTCCAGCCTGAGAAGTGGCTGGTGCTACAGGAAGCAATCCTGCTCGGGTGACACTTTCCATGAGGCCCACCAACTAGACCAGAGTGTCCTGAAGAACTGGAGTAGCAATAAACCCCTCTGGGACCTGAGCTGGGCCCACCGGAACTGCTGCGACTAGGGCCGGAACCTCCTCGTCAAAGTCAACCTGAGGCTCCACCACTGGTGCTGCTGATCGGGGCTGAGCTCTGCCCCTACCTCATCCTCTAGCATGGCCTCGTCCTCTGCCCGTAGCGGGAATAGCCTGGGGCTCGGGCTGCTGATTAGTAGATGAGGAAGCGCATGTTCTCGCCATCTGCGGAAGAACAGAGTAGAAATTCAATCAGCATTGAGAAACCAAATCGCACGATAAGAAAGAACAAATGTGAAACTTGTCCTAACTCTGTAACCTCTGGGGGATAAATACAGATGTCTCCTTACCGATCCCTGAGACTCTACCAAGTTTGTCCATGAGTTGTGAGACCTATGTAACCTAGTGCATCGATACCAACTTGTCACGACCCGGATTTCCTACCCTTTGGAGTCGTGATGGCGCCTACTCGTGGAATCTAGTCAAGCCAAATTTAGTTACCTTTCATTTACAACATAGCCCCTTTTTAACAATTTATGGCAACAATATGAAAACAACGAAATTAAATAGTAGCAGAACTCTTTAATTATAGATACTGAATCAAAATGCAGAATAGTCAATATAAGCCACTACCCAAGACTGGTGTCACAATACTCACGAACTGCAAGGAAAAAATAAATACAAATGTCTGAAAGAACACATAAGCTTTTTGTCTTAAATACAAGGAGGCAACAGACTAAAAAAAAGAATAAGTGAGACGTCGGGCCTGCGAACGCCTGCAAGGCTAGCTCGGGTCTCACTAGACTGAAGGCCTGCTCTCGTACTAATACTGCTGCTGCTGCTGCTCGAAACCTAGACCTATGCAAATAGCACAGAGTGCAACATCAGCACAACCGACCCCATGTGCTGGTAAGTGTCTAGCCTAACCCCGACGAAGTAGTGGCGAGGCTAGACTGGACTACCATATAAACCTATTCAATTACATACATGTATAGCGGAATCGAAAATACATGACAAGTAAACAATATGGGAGGGGGAGCATGTTGGGGGAAGATAACAATATTAATAGTAAGTCCAGAATAACAATCTAAGGACAACTTGGAATTTACAGTGGACAAGAACCAAGTACCCAAATAAACACACTTGTATCAATAATTGTTGCGGCACGCAACCCGATCCCAATATATAACAACACTGTTGTGGCGTGCAACCTAATATATATATATATATATATATATA